>JANAVB010019251.1:0-142376 GCA_029216955.1 Iris pallida
TCGATGCTTTTGTCAATCTCTAGGGAAAGCAATATCAGGCCTATCTGACCCGCTTTGGTGATGTTGAATTTTGGCACATTTCTGAGGCTCAGTTCTTGAGAAATGTGATAACTAATATTCGTGGACGATGGCACATCATCCCTTTGCACCGACGACTATCCTCCGTCACCCTGGTTTTGACGGACCGAGACTCGAGGATCATCCTACTTTTGGCTTCTTCGATCCAATGACAACCTACTTTGATCTACAACCTCTTATTGATGCCCCGAATGGTGCTGATGGTTGATTACTGATTTGGACTAGTATTTTTTTAGATTTGTCTGGTAGTTGATAATGATGTAGTGATACTTTAATTTCTGTATTTTGGACTATTTTACTTGTAGTGATGTTTTATTTCATGCACTTTGGCCTTATCAGTTGTAGTGGCGTCTTCCTATTTTATGCTAGTTGCTATTTGTTGCTTTTTCTGATGATGATCTAGTATTGCTACTGCTGATGTTTTACTTATCATACTTGAGTTGTCAACTTGATATTTCATATCATATTTGGTATTACTCTGCTTTTTCTTTGTTGATGGACACTTAAATTGCGGGGGAGCCGTATTTTGAGTACATGACAAAGGAGGAGAAAGAGTATATACCAAAATAAAGATCATCTTCATGATTCAGAAAAAGTCAGGTATATAATTTCAAAGTTACATATTATTTGTTATAGTTTGTATAGACTCAAAGTTTGTAAATTATCAAATGGTGGAGATTGTTGGCCAACGATCAAACCTGATTTTGATAATCAATGACAACTTTGGTCGATACGCAAAATACATATACTGCTACAGGTTTATAGGATTCAAGTCAGAAGTACATCTACATCCTAAATCTGTGTCCTACTATTACAAACTACAAAAGTCTTATCGTCATCATGAACCAAACACAATGGAATCAAGATCAAGGCTTTTTCATATTTTTCTGTAATTTTATTTTTATTGAGTCTATGAAGAATATGTAAGATTGATCAGGATCGGTACTGGCTTAGGTTTTTGCTCAGTCCAAAAAAATTATAGTCTATCTATCGATATATACACATCCAAAAGTCCATATACTAAAAAGCTTAAAACCCAACCAAATTTGGCCCAAACAGTTCTGTTCTGACCCTGGCAAAACTCGGCCTGAGTTTGGTCCAGGTCAGTTCAATTTGATTTTGAATTCCTTCTAAATCAGCATTCAACGTTCGAATGCAAGATTTCTGCATCCGAACTCTGCCCGAATTTGCTCTACAAAAATACTATAAATAGAGAAGAACTTTCATATTTCCAAATCACTCATTCATTCAATCTTCTATTCTCTATTTATTCCTAAGTATTTTCTATGAGCTAACTTTCAAATCAAGCTAATACCACTCTTAGCAAGCTAGTACAGTTTCTGTTTAATCTAGAGTTTGGTGTTGAAGAGTTGTATCGGAGGCTGCATTCAGAAAATTTTCCAGTTTTCAAATGGCCCTATGGAGTTTGTCGTGCGCCGTCTCCAAGCACGGTATTGTAAGAGTCGCAAACGCTCAGTTAAAGCTTGTGCCATAGTGGATTAATATCGAGCAAGAGTACTCGAGACTGGATTAGTCTTCTCAGAGGAAAACCAATATATATCGTTGTGTCACTGAGTTTGATCTTCTTGACTCTTACTTCACTGCAGGTTATTTACTGTCATATCATTTTCTTTTACCTGCCATAGGATATAAATTTAAATTTTTAATTGGTGATATTTTCCATTGTACACGCACACAATCTATTCACCCCCTCTAAAGGTGGTCAACTTTCCTACATCATCAACTTTCTTTCCAGAGTTATGTTGCTTCTTCTACGCACTTTGCTGGTGCATAGATTGAATAAAATTCCTTACACTTGAGTCCTTGGCATCATAGTATTTTCCTCTGCCAAAACTTAAATGTTGGTCATACAGAGAATTATGCACCACAAGAGCCTTTACTATGGTGTCAACAACCATAGTCTTCACTATATTATGTGCTGATAAAGCCTTCATTGGGGCATGTGCGATTAGAGCCTATACTATGCTATGAGTGGCCATGGCCTCCCTTTTGTCATCGGCAACTTTTGGGAAGGCGTTGCGAGCCTTTGGGAGCCAAGTCTTTCGAGGTTTCTTGGACTTCAACATCTTGGAGGAAGGAGCTGAGCTATTCCCCAAAAGCATGTTCTCTTAATTAGCTTGTTGATTGAATTACACGAGCAACATCTATTGTGTTGTACCAATCTTTGTGACATTGGATTATGCCACCATCTTTCCGTCAGTATAAAAGGTCGTCCCTAACAGTGTTGCTATTTTTGTTTTCATTACAAAAATCATAAAACTTTTGTATAAAACTTTCAAAGTGAGTACAAAAGAATCATAATTAAACAAGAATTCTAAGTACAAAAAAGAACCGGGGAGTGAGAGTGATGGAGATCAAGTCTATGGTTGAATCCTTTTCTCCGTTGAAGATCCGATGTGACGATCAAAGAAAACTTGCGAAGTCTAGCTTATAGCGGATTTGGAAGCATGTAGGCTTTGATATGCAAACTCTTTTGTCCTTTGGAAGCACATGTTCTAGCTATTTATAGTCATTCACAATGTATTGACTATGCATGCATAAGAATTGAAAATATACTATCTTTCATTCTTATGTGCATGAAAATATACTATTCTTCTACAGAATTTTGGCTGAACATGCACGCACGTCAAGAACATGTCGCCACGTGGCTTCAGTTATCTGAGAAGTGCTCCATGACATGCGGTCACATAACAACGATCTACACACAGAACATAGTCCTTCTATCGCATACTGCTTCTGCCACATATGCGTTTACCGCATACAATTTTGACGTATGGTATTGCTCCGCTGTAAAACATAATAATTATGCAAACGTAAGTGCTGACGTCTTCCACGTAAGCATCACTTGGACAAAAAAGATGAAGCGGATCAACTTCTAATGAAGTATCAGAATGAGTCATGCGACTTGACTGTATGTGTCCAGTTATTGTCCAATAGTGCCAAAATTTACTACCTTTGGCTGAAGAATGTCAGTATGTACTATGTAGGATGCTACATAAGATATTTCTTGTTTCTAAAGAGCCACTATCATTGGCGCATAGCTTCTAGCGTATGGGCCTCTGTGCATAGCCATAATGCATTAGGATTTATAAATTTCTATGCTTCTATAATCATCTACATAAATTTGCACTATTAGAAGAGTGTCATCATGTGCTTTAATAAAAAGGGTCATGTCAATTTTTTCTTTGAAAAACCATTATCTAATAGAAATAAACTAAGACGCTCATGCCAACCATGGGGAGCTTGTTTGAGTCCGTACAATGCATTATATAACTTAAAAACATGATTAGAAACTAAAAATTTTCAAAACCAGGAGATTGCAAAAAAAAAAACTTTTTCTCTTGTAAACCATTTTAAAAAGCACTTTTACATCCATTTGAAAAAGTTTAAAATTATGAAAGACTAGAAAACACACAAAGCTTGCAAATTGACTCAAGTCTCGCAACAGGAGCATAGGTCTCGTCATAGTCAATGTCCTCCTTTATTATAACCTTGAGCTAGGAGATGTGCTTTGTAAAGTGTGACTTGTCCACCCTTACTGAATTTATTTTGGGATAATCATTTGGTACCAATTATGGAATAATTATTAGGTCTAGGAACAAGTTCCCAAACTTGATTTCTTTAGAATTGGTTACGTTCCTCTTGTATTAAAGAAATCCAAAACTCATTAGTGATAGCTTTTTTTAACACTTTTAGGCTCTATTTGTGAAATGACAGAAATGTTTGCAACAATATTTCTAGTATTATAGTAAGTGTTGATTCCATTTGTGTCACGCTACAGTCCCAAAATCCATAAGGACTAGAACACGTGGTATGCCAGTAGACACACTCCATAGGTATACCCAATTTAATGGACCAAATGGAAAGTATCTTAAGCTGTAAAATATAATCATAATCATGGCAGTCACACGCATCTATAATCATCAACATATACAAATATGAAATAACAAGAAACATGACATCATCGTGCTGAATAAAGAAAGTAAAATAATGTTAAATAGAAATAAAATAGTCACATGGTGAAAAACCCATGGATACAAGTCTCAAATCAGTCTTCCTCAGCTACTCTGGTGCAACCTCGTCTTCCTCAGTTGGTACAATGTATAAAATAGACCAATACAAGTCCATAGATCTGACAAGAAATAAAATAGAAATAACAATAAATGAAGAACTACTCTGGTGCAACCTCGTCTTCCTCAGCTGGTGCAAAAGACGAATACGGCCCGTACACCAGATGAAAGATCTCGTCAGCTATATCTACAAAATAACCAGGTCCTCAGGGGACATAGCAAGGCACATAATATATAAGCTAAAGTATAGTAAATGAAATATGTCGGGTGACTAAACTAAACAGATCTGACGCTTTGAGGAAAGTGTTCGCAAGTGCAGACATCTCAAAAGCAAAAGACATTCAGATCGGGCGTACAAATAGTTGTAGCTCTGGTACTGGACTCCACGGTAACTAAGAGAGAAACATGGATCACATAAAACAGGTATTCTCCCCAAATAAATATATATATATATATATATATATATATATATATATATATATATATATATATATATATATATATATATATATATATATATATATATATATTTATATATATATATATATATATATATATATATGTATATTGTAGAGGCTAAAAATCAAGCTGCGCCACTCCTGAAATCATATCATCAAGTTGCGCCAACATCAAGTTGTGCAACATCAGGTTGCGCCAACATCAGGTTACGCTGGAGATAGGTTGCGCAAGCGCCATGTGGCACAGTTCCTCGAGAAGCTATAACGGCATCATCATTGCCTGACAGCTGACAACACGCTTATCAAGAAGAATCCGTTCGAATCCCGCACAACACGAAGCTCGAGAAGATTTGGTCAGATTTAATAGCAGCTAGCAGTTTGCGCAATGTGTCAGGGTGCACGAAGATGTACTTAGGCACAAGTTGAAGATGACAGCTAGTAGTTCGCATAATGTATCAGGGTGCGCGAGGTTGAACCCAGGCGCAAAGTGACCGAACAGTATCCAGAGCATGGTGACGTGGCGCGCATGCCACTAACTGCGCAGAACGTGTCTACTACACTGCCTATGACCACGCGCATATCAATCAAATGATGCCACACGTCCACAACAGTTAGTGCAACCGCTCGCACAAGTGAACAGGAGGCGCGCAACCTGAAGTGCGTGCAACCCAGAATAACTGCTAAACAGTTATTTCAAGAACTCTATAAATAGAGTTTCAAATCAGTCTCAAAGCATCACGAATGATCATAATCTCCTGCTAAAGTGCTGTTGCATCCTCCAGAGGCTCGTGTCTTCGATATCACATCGTCCAAGGAATAAAGTGATCATCTTCTGATCAGATTCCTATAGTTGTACTTCCTCCAAAATTAATTGTACTCTTTGTACTTTTTCTTAGTTTGTAGAACTAGAATTTCTCTTTTTGTTTTTGCAAACAAAATATGACTCTGCTGGGGAGAACTTTCTCCTCCAACGAGAAGGTGACAACTCAATATGATACCGCATCGATCGATAAGACGCAGAAGACCCTGGTCGTTCAAGTCGACCAGACAGCCTACGAGGCCATGATCAATCTTGGGGTGCCAAGCGCACTACTGCCGCTGTTAAAAGCAAGACGCGCTCTAGCTGGAATCCTAAGTCCTCGACGGCACAACCTACTGCCTCGATACAACTTGCGTACATTACTGCTCTAGCACAACCTAAAGGAAACAGCCTTTTGGCTAGCTCCTCTTTCTCCGATTCTGAAATCGAAGGAGACTTCGTCTCGACACACTGTTGTCCAAAACAAAGAAAAGTGCCCTTTGGCCTTTTCCTCTCGGGCGTAACCTATGCCTATTCCTGCTGTGGCACAATCTATGTATATTATTGCCCTGGCGCAACCTAAAGGAAACAGCCTTTTGGCTAACTCCTCTACTTCTCCGATTCTGAAAACGAAGGAGACTTCGTCTCGACACACTACTGGACAAAACAAAGGAAAGCGCCCTTTAGCCTTTTCTTCCCTGGCGTAACCTGTGCCTGCTCCTGCTCCGGCGCAACTTGCGGATATTTTTGCACTGGCGCAACCTGTGCATATTCCTGCTCTAGCACAACCTGTGTATATTTTTACATTAGTGCAACGTAAAGGAAAACACTGTTTAGTGGTTCCCTCTTTGTCATCAAGCCAGAAACTTACTAAAAAATCATTAAATCAAGGAAAAGGCTCTTTAGCTTTTTCTCATTCTGCTCGAGTCGTTGACTGGATGGAAAGTACTGCTGATTGTGCTTTTACGCCTCTCAGCACAAAAGTAGATTCAGATAGAAATCCTACTATCCTTAACAGAGACAACCAAATCTCTGTCAGGAAAATGGGTTCTATTCAGAATAAACTTTCCACGCAAAAGGGTATTATGCCTACTCCAAAAAGGTCAGGGCAAGATCTACCGACCCTACGTATCTCAAGATCCCGACAAAGCAAACTGCTAGTATCTCATGTAGATGCACAAGTAGCACCCATGTCAGACTTGTGCACCTATATCAACAGGTGCCAATTAGGGTCAACTTTGGGAAAACACAAAATATATCAAGAGCAACTTGCACCAATTGCTAACTTGTACCAGAGGAAGAATTCTGAGGTAAAAAATCCTATGACTTATGCTAACCAGCTTAGCACGTCTTTGTACACTCAAGGTACAGGACACCTCAGGAACAAGAACCATGTCCCGAATATCGTTAAGGACAACATTTCTGCAACTTTTTCTCGTCCTGTTAGTGATTACCGAAAACTCTTGATACAAAAGCAGAATGTTGCAAATCCATCCCGTCCAGTGGTGTTCCAACAACAAGAACATCATTGCAATCACCACCATGAAGTTGTCATCAAATGTTGCTATTAATCAGCTAAACGGTCTGTCTTTGACCGTTTGAGCTATGTTCAGACTCCTGAACCTTTCCTAGTGGACGAAGATGAACTACTCTATGCTTTTGTCAATATGGCATCTCGAAGCACTAGGGTAGAAAACATCCAAGATGTAATGCATCCCGCAATCCCAGTCAACAATACTTAGATCAGATTCATGAATTCGACGAAGGAGTATACCAATGTACTAGATCAAGAATTTGAAACACAATCAGTCAAAGGAATCTTCCTTCCAACTAAGATTCTCTCAGTCAACAGGACATCCCTATCGCTTATTCTGGGGGTGGTTCCTTATATGACTTTGATGCTGACAGTGAAAGTTCTGAAAGGACCATCCTTTCCACTAGCTCATCTTCGATGGCAAGAGAAGTGACTGCTTATATCGTCACAGAAGACCAAGGTACTTCCAGTTCTAACAGTCAAGAGGAGAGAATTGCTGCTTTGGAAGCTGATTTGAAAATCATGGTTGAGATGATGACAGGTATGCATACGGTAATTATGACACAACATACAGTTCCACCGGTCGTGAATCTGATTCCGACTCAGGAACCTGTAACAACATCAGCTCCCATCAATATTGATCTGGGGGTACAGTCTCCTCACACCGCTTCCATTCCTGTGCAGGCTATTCCATGTTAATCTGGTGCTGTAGGTGGTACTTATCATGCAGTACCTTCTTCTAACATATCAAATTAATCCACTTCTCCATAATTATCGAAAAATACCAATGAGGCTGTAAAACGTTTATATACTCAATTCGAAGCTTTTAAACAGAAAGATGGCTTACAAAAGCTTGGGATCAAACAAACCTATCCCATATAATAGAAAGAAGTACAATTTCCTCCTAAATACAAACCCCCTACTATTATGTTGTTTGATGGCAGCACATCTCTAAGTCAATACCTCAATCATTTTGAAGTAATGACTGATCAACTTCAACCAAATGGTACTCTTCTTACTAGAGTATTTGTCGGCTGTTTAGCTAGTACAGCATATGACTAGTATCATAGTTTACCAGACGGTTGTATAACCTCTTTCTCTAGCTTCAAACAAATATTCTTGGAACAAGTTTATGAGGGAACCAATGACATGACTATGTCTGCTCTCATCAAAATCAAACAACGACATAATGAAACTACTGAACGTTTCAGTGAACGATTCTGCCGTGAAGCACTCAAAATGCCTCTTGAAACTCTAGATACTTTGACTATAGACACTTGCAAATCAAACATGTTGCCTATAATCAGCATGTGGACGGGATCAACACAGTTCCAGTACTGGCCTTCCTTCATAGTGAATGCCAAAGCTGCAGAAGAGTGCACTGACAAGTTCAAACAATTAGGTATTCAAATGCCTAATCTTGACAAAGATGAACACGCTACACCAAATAATAGTGGCCGTCAGAACAATTGCAAGAGCAAGGAGACTTTGGCTATTAATCTCAAAGGCAAAGAAGCTCTAGCTATCAATGTAAGTCAGCCAACATCTACCCCAATAGCACCACCACAAAGGGCACCACGTCCAAAAGAAGAATACTTTTTTGATGAAGATGATATCATGAGTATCTTTGATTTTTTGATCAAGAGCAATAAACTTCAACTTTTCTAAACAAAACGGCCAGAGGAAGTTGGTAAGACTGACCATCCTAAAATTGTATTTACCACAGATTTATTGGACATCCAACTCGAGCATGCTATGTCCTCAAGGGTAAAATTCAGGAGATGGTCAATTCCGGTACAGTCACTCTCCAACAAGACAAGAAAACTGTAACAACTAACGTCATCTCTCTACAGTTTGGAGATTTTCTGGCTCAACTAGTGCAGGACGGCGTCATCCCTATCCAGAGAACTACTCTGGAGATGGTTAATCTTCCACCTACACGAACTGATGGCCTTGTTCCTTTGTCTACCGATAAAGGAGAAATTATGTGGATCCATCCAGATTTAGTGGCTGACTTTGAAACTCCGTCTTCCTCCACCAAGTCTAAGAAGGCCACTAAATATAAATCATGTCATATAATTTCGTTGGGTGAACATTGTCTTTCACCTCTAACTGTTACCTTCATTTCGGCAGCAGATAATCTTTCTTCTTCTTCTCCTGCTGAGACAACGTTGTTAAAGTCAGAAGCCAAATATCAACCAGCTTTCCATATGTATAGTCCACAGTCTCGTGAACTAATAAAGAAAATAGGATATTGTTTGCAAAAACAAAAGTATAGAACTTTATTGATACAAACTGTAATAAAGATTACAAGAATTCTGGGAAAATTACAACTATAGGAATCCAATCTTGATGACGATTGCTTTATCCCTTGGACGATGTGAACTGTGAAGACGAAGCCTTTGAAGATGAAAACAACTCTGGAAACTGAAGGCAAAAGCCTCTGAAGTTGAAGACAAAAGTCTCGGAAGAATGCAGCAGCACTTTGGCAAGAACTCCTGAACTCTCTGATTTCTGATCTCTGATCTTGATCCCATTGAAATGAAGACTTGAAACTCTATTTATAGAGTTCTGAAAATAACTAACTTTCAGTTATTTTGGACTGCACAGGATGATTTGCGTAGCATTGGTTTGCGCAGCATTGATTTGCGCAGACAGTTACTGAATCGTGGGCCAACTATCATGGACACATGGCATCATTTGATAGAAATGCGCATGATCGTGCATAAACAGTTGCCACGTAATGAGCAATCGATGGCATGAATGCCACATGTAACTTATCAGTTATATTGATGGAGTGCGCAGAGTTGAATTGCGCATACATGGTTTACGCAGACTCAAACTGCGCAGGATTGGTTTGCGCTGCCAGTTGTCAGCCGCCCTCGAGCACTGTGCGACGCAGGAAACGAACAGACTCCTTGTTATCCGCGCTGTCAGTTGTCAGAAAAGATTTGATTTGATTTGGTAATGATGACTTCTGCCACGTCAGTCTGCGCAGTTGGAAGTGTGCGCAAAGCAGTATGCGCAATCGGATTGCTGCGTAATCTGTTGTCTGCACAATTCATCCAAATGATGGGTTTCTTGATTTCTTGACTTTGTTGATTGATGCAACTTGATTTTTTAGGACCTACAAGACCCCCTTCAAAGTTTTCGAAAGTTGATTTGATTCAAAGTTTCGAAATACTTTGAATTTTTGAATTTTTGAATCAAGTTGCGCATGATGATGAGCTGTCTGCGCAAAGTGAAGTGCCCCCAAATTTTAGGCGCAATCCAAGGCAGCCGTTTCGTATTTCAAAGGCTATAAATAGCCGTCCTTTCATTTTCAATTCTTTACTTTACAATCTCGAAAAATCTCCTCTGAGCCCTTACTGTCTTCCAACTCCAACGACTTGCCATGGCGCCCCGACGATCTAATGCTGCCGCCGCCGCCGCCGCGAAGGGAAAAGCTCCGGCCGAGTCATTTGACAGAGTTACACGGCGAGCATCTCGACATGAGTCTGCGTACCCCGCTCTGATAGGTAGTTAAACCGATCGAAAACCCCTTTTTAGGGTGTTTCAACTTCCTTCGATCTTCGAAACTCATCTCTTTTTAGAGATGAGTTCAAATTGCGCCACCCTTTTTAGGGTTTTTGGTTGCATAAACAGTCAGTCTTCATTTTTATGAAGGTTGTAATCCTGCGCAATCTATCGAATTATGCTGACAGAAAGTCAGCGCAATCGATTGATTTGCGCTGGATGTCAGCGCAATCGATTGGTTTGCGCACCCTGATGCGCAAACTGATATTGCACAATCTATGTCAGCGCAATCTGAGGATTGTGTACTCTACTATTTTGTTTGTCTGAAAAATAGAGTCTTTGACTTGTACTGATCTTCATCTGTTTTTGATGCAGTTGAAACCAATGAAGATCCAAACTATGAACATTTTGTGGGAACTCTCACAGAGTCTGAATACAAAGAGGATCTGTCTCACGTTCATTATCCTCAGTACGATCTGCCGGCTTCTCGTCAGGCAATATTGATTTTCCAGGACAACGAAACTTTAATGTGTCTGATGAATGGACAGCCTTTGGAATCAGCAGATGCTGTTATCCACAAGAAACCCTTATTCTTGTTTGGTGACGCCTTTGAAAAAGTCTCCCAGCCTAGGCCAAGGATGGAGGAGATGGTAGTCCACCGGGAAGATAGATCATTCTTCATTCCTGACATTTCTCGCTGCCTCCCTTTGTCGCGGTATGCTCATGCGAGTTACCCAAGGAAGATGGAGTGGAACATCACCCTTCTCCAGGATGCTCGTGCAGGGAAGATCTTTGTAAAGAAGGTTAACGGGAAAGATATGTTTTACAGCTCTTCTGACAGATACAGTGTTATGTTGAGAGGTTTGAGACCCGGCTGCATTCCACCGGACTCCTCTATGCTGATGCCCGTCAGAACCCCTATATTCGTAAATGAATTTGCGAAGGAAGAAGGAAAATACCCTAAACAGGATATCAGAATGACTGGATTACTGAATCCAGATTACAAGCGATGGAATTGTATTGCAAATTGGGTTCTGACAGCCTTCCAAGACAAACTCCAACAGATTAACCTGTTTCAAGCAGTGCATGCCACTGTATACGGCTTTGCTCCTAACCCTCATATGTTTTTGGCCTTGGCTGAGCGATACAATTACAGGACAGGAACCTTCATGACCCCGGGTGGAGAGATGGGGTTTGCACTCCACGAGATGAAGTACATCTCATACTTGCCCATGGCGGATGCTCCGTATGAGGAGTTTGTTCCCACAAATGACGAGTTGGAGAAACTCAGAAAAGAAAATGCAGAAATGGTAGCAGTGTTTGAGGAACTGCTATGCCATTACAAGATTTGCTCTTTGTACTATAAGAGTGCTACGGCCAACACTTGCTATTCTTCAAAGTGGCTGCCATATCTGTTCTTAAATCATATTGAAGAGAAGAAAACCAAGGAAAATGACAAATGTTACCCTCATTTTTTCAAACCCTTATGTAACACGGAAGTCATGAAGATGATGGAAGAAAGTAAACATTATGATAAGGAAATGAAGGATGATTATCAATGTCCACCTTTAAAGAAAGGTGACATTTTAAAGAGTTTTTTGAGAATGGGTTACAGACCCATGTCCAAAGAAGCCCAGTTGCAGGGTTTCTGACACACTGGCTCAGACGATTCGTGGTCCCGGGATCTAGTGTAGTGGACCGTTTCCCTCGCGATGTACTTTATGCTGCCGTCAAGCTAGTCTTCGGTTATAAGGTTGACTTGTTATCAGCAATGACCTGCAGATTGAATGCGAGTCTTCGTTTGTATGTTGACTCGATGCTGAAGGCAAAGGGAGAGAAAGAATTCCCCCGTCTCGAACTGCCGTACACTTATCTCTTTGGATGGTTACTCCTCCACTATCCAACTTTAATGGACCCTGGTATGGGACCAGTAGATGGCAGTTTCTTGCGCAGATATTCTCAGGGTAAATGGAAGTACACCTCTCTGAGTGAGTGCAGATTTGTTTTAAATTTGAACAGAGGATGGAACTTCAGTTGCGCCCCTCTCCCTGCCGGTCATGACCAGATGCCACCAAACATGGTAGATTCAAAGCTGCAGCCCTTAAACCGTGTGGCCTTTGAATGGTTGAAGACAATTCGACCATCTCATTTAGTATACCGCTTTGAAGAAGAATGCTTTTTGGAACCATACCTCCCTAGCCGGTTTGCCCGGCAGTTTGGATATGACCAATTCCATGTAGGGAATGCAATCACCTGCCTTCAGGGCAAGGGTTTCTTGATTGACGGGGCCCGAGCTTGGGCCTACTACAATGCCCGTGACACAAAGGCTACCTTCTCGATGCCACCAAAGAGCACTCCTCAAGGGCCTCGGATGCTCTTCACATACTCGGTATTTTACACATCTGTAAATACTTTTGTCGAGAACTTTAATCTCGCCGATAGTTTTGCTTCTGCGATAAGATTGAGGAAAGGGAGGATAGCTTTATCAATCCCTGCCAATGATGAGGCGAACGAGCCGGCGGATGCGCCTCTAGAAACTTCGAGAGAAATGATGTTCCAACAAGAGGTAAACACAGCAATGCGTATCTCTCTGAGAGTGGGAAAGTCTCCTGCCAAGAAAAGAAGAAGAGAGGAGCCTCCTGCTCCTGCAGCAAAGAAGAAATTGGTCTTGGAGCATTCTTCTGATAAAGTTACTACAAGATCCCAATCTCGGCAGCTAGCCGAGACAAATCAGGAAGCTGCTACTACACCAACTTCTGTACAGAAACAAACAGCACCAATAGATGTAGAGAGTCCTGATAGACCTCTACACAGAAAGAAGAAGAAGAAGTTGGTCACCAGAAGAAATTTAGAAGCCTCTTCTTCCAAACAACTCCTAACTTCAGTAGATGCTGCAGCAGGACTTATAATGCCATCTCCCACACCTGTTTCTGAATCAAGGAGTAAAACCCTTTCTGAACAGAGGGGAGATCTTGACCCCAGAACTGAAGTTGAAACACTCAGAGAAAACATCATTGAAGAGGAGCTAAATATTACACGACCTCTTTCACCTGTCGCGGAGACGACTCAGCTTCCTCCTACTCCTAAGACTCTTCGTGAAGAAGAAGAGCGTGAAATGATTGGAGCTTTAGAAGATTGTTATAGCCTGCAGGAGGATCAAACCGCAACTGACAGTGGGAATGCAGCCCAAGAAGAAGAAGAAGATAAGGATGAAGAAAGCTCTTCGTCTGGAAATGTTGATGAGTATATACAGAATCCTGAAGGGGACAACGAAGAACACATATCTCTTGATACCGCCGATGATGCTTCGGATCCTAAAAAGGATATTGAAGTAGAGGCGTCCGTAGAAAAGGTTGTTAACCCTGATGAAGACGTCGAGAAAGAAATATCTCCTGAAGAAGCGGCTGGTGAAGATATCCAGCAAGAGAATCCCGCCACCGAACCCCAAGGTATAAAACGAGATTTAACAATCTTCTTTCTTTAAAATAGATTGATATCTAATATCTTCATTTGTAGTTCTTGCAGATCTTGATACTCTACCAACACCTCCGATGGAACTGGCTAGGGTGCCTATTCCGACGGTGGTTGTTAGTAGTAGCCATCACTTATCTTGCGGTTCTGAAGCGGGTAGCAGCCAAGCTGTCGCAATTGAAGCTACTTCCATTCAACGGGAGTCTATTCCAGCAAGAGATGCAGTTGTTATTAGATCAAATCAAGGTAAGACTGTTTTTATTTGATCTTTTTGTTTATTGGCAAATTAGTAAAATAATAATTTTACTTTTTGCAGAAGAACAAACAGGAGGAGCAGCTAGCTCCACTCTGGCTCCTTTGTTTAAAGAGCCCATCATTCAGCAGCAAAGGATTGAGCAACCGACTACCCCATCCTCAACAGGGGTAGCTTCGACTCCTGGAACTATAGCCATCAATCAGCAAGTTGTACAATCATTTACCAAATGCTTTTTTGAATCGTTGGGATCTCTCGCTCATAAGATGATAGAGAAGGAAGGAGCTGACTTTATTATGGTTAGGAAGCCAACTTCTTTTTTAATAAGAGCCATAAGGGATCAAGGAGATGAGGCTCAAGCCATTCTTCTTGAACATATATTGGATGAGTTGGAAGTATCCATAAAGAAATATAAGGAGCTCCAGAAGAAGAATATAGACTCTCTGGTGCAAGCCGAATATGAGCGACTAGCCCAAGAAGCTGATATTGAAAGGATAAACCTTCAGAACCTTTTAGAAGCTCATTCTGTAAAGTCAGCTGAATTCAACTCAAAGATAGAATCAGTTACTTTGGCAGCTGAGAATAAAGGACAAAGGCTTACTGGATTGAAAGCGGAAATTATTCGCCTTCAGAAGGAATTTGAAGAAGAAACTGCCAATCAACGACTTATGATTGAACAACTCAATGCCCTAATTCAGGAGAAAAATGAGTATGAAGAGACTCATAGTGCTGAAATTACCCGCAGGACAATAGATATGCCTGTTTTTGATGAAGAAAAAGGGATGGAAGAAGCAAGAATGAGAGTAACAACTAGTCACGAAGAAGAGTTGCAGACCTTGAAGCAACAGATCAACAATTTGATTGTTCCTCCCTCTTAATTGAAACTCTTTTGTATCTTTGTTTTTGTTGCTGTGGAAGCATTTTTGTACTGTCTTATATTCTGATTAAATAAAAGACATTTTGTTGTGATTCCATTATTTATTGTTTATTTTATTCAGATATAAATAATAGAGATAGAAAATATATTCAGAGGTGCAAGACATGATATATTTCTTGATGATTTTATAGAAAATAATTATATTCATTATATCTACTCAGAGGTAATATGGACGTGGCAGAATATATTGAGTATAATTATTTCAATTTGACAACTTAATCAAAAACGACAAGTTGCTGATGTAAATAATGAACGATGACGAATCGTCAATGTTTGTGAGATGAATGAACGGGAAAATCGTCAAATAATAGATGACAATGAACGGGTGAACCGTCAAGTGGTGATTAATGAATGGATGAACCGTTAAATGGAAATGAACGGATAACCCATCAGGTGATGATGAATGAACCGGTGAACCGTCGGGTAGTAATGAACGGATGAATCGTCGGATGAATGTGATAAATGAACGGATGAACCGTCGGAAGTTAATGAACGGATGAACCGTCTGATGAATGTAATAAATGAACGGATGAACCGTCGTTTCATTATTTGAGGAACTTCTATCTATAAATATAGCAGAAATCTGACAGGAATAAACACTTCTGCTCTTCAACATAAAAATGTCGTCCGGAGAAGCATCTAAGAAGGCCAAAATTGCCTCGAAGGTTGAGAAGGGCACTGAAGAACGCCCTGCCGATCCAATCCAGCCGAAGGAGGCAAAAGCGGGCGAAGGTCCGTCTGCACCTCAGCCACCACGAGACATTTTGGACTTCCTGCTCGAACCAGGAAAGACTAAAGAAGAAGAAGCCATGAGAATGACCGCCTGCAAGTTTCTTGTAGGATCTAGCAAGGAGGTTCTCGGCTCTTTTGCTGACCGTATTTTTGAGAAGGACGGCAGTGGCCCTCGTCCAAATGTAGAAAAGGATGATAGTGACCTTTGATATGTACTATCATATAATGAAATAAAATTTGAATTTTATTTATGAACTTGATTCTGTCTGATAATTTACAAATATTTACATTTATACATAATACTTCTTTAAGAATTTGCCATTGATAGGCATCATAGCAACTCGACCATCAAGTTCTGAAAGTTGATAAGCTCCGTTTGAGAAGACTTTGCTCACAACATAGGGACCTTCCCATTTCGCATCGAATTTCCCTTTGCTCATATGAGTCATAGTCATAGGACGTCTGACCGTTAGAACAAGTTCTCCTTGCTGAAAGGCTCAGACCTTCACTTTACGATTAAATGTCTTTGAGATGCGGGCTTGGTATAACTCAATATGCTGTTGAGCCATTAACCGCTTTTCATCCAATGCTTCCAACTCTTGAAGTCGAAGAAGGTCATTATTTTCTGTGGTAAGCTCATTGGCAATAGCAATCCTTAAAGAAGGAATTTGTAACTCCAAAGGAAGGACAGCTTCACAGCCATACACCAAAGAGAAAGGTGTAAAGCCTGTGGGATTACGGACTGTAGTTCGATAGGCCCAAAGACATTCGCCAAGTTTCTCGCTCCAATTCCGTTTGTTAGTGGATACAAACTTCTTAAGGAGCTTAATAATGGTTTTGTTAAAGGCTTCAGCTAAACCATTAGCGGCAGGATTGTACGCCGTCGAAGCAACATTGTTAATCCGATGATCATCGCAGAATCTAGTGAACTTCTGACTAATGAATTGAGGTCCATTGTCATGAATGATTCTGCGAGGTACACCGAATCTATAGATGACATGGTGTTTAACGAAATTGATGACACTGCAAGTCTTGACTTCAGCCAGAGGTATAGCTTCGGCCCACTTGGAGAAGTAATCGGTTATCGCCAATATGAACCGATGTCCTCTAGAAGAAGGAGGATTAATAGGACCTATGATGTCCATACCCCAAGCTTCAAAAGGCCATGAAGCAGCAGTCGGGTGTAAGAATTCCGAGGGTTGATGAATGAAGTCTGCATGGATTTGACAAGCACGACATTTTCTTGCATATTCAATGGCATCTGATACCATAGAGGGCCAATAATAACCCATACGTCTAATGCGATCCTGTAATTTAGGACCAGGTTGATGTGCTCCACAGACGCCATCATGAGCTTCACGTAACACTTGTTTGGCTTCATCACCAGCTAAACAGCGTAGAAGAAGACTATCATAAGTTCGCCAATAGAGTGCTTTGGTGGTTTGATTGTAGTAAAATCGTAGAGATCGACGTCGAACGCTTGTAGCCTCCTTAGGATCTTCAGGGAGTATGTCATGTAATACGAAATCGATAAAAGGAGTTCTCCAATCGTCATCAATAACTTCGACTTCAGCAAGATTGCTAAATTCAATATTACGATTGTTCTCAATACAGAACAGTTCTCGGTTAGAAATAACCACCACCTGATGCCTTTTGACAGGGATGGCTAAGACAGCTGTAAGATTGGCCAAAGCATCGGCTTCAGTATTGCAAGCTCATCGAACATAGTCAATGAAGAAGGCTTTGAATGATGTAGCTATATTGATTGCCGCTTCATGATAAGGCACCAGATCTTGATGACGGACTTCATAGGTTCCTCTAACCTGGTTTACAACCAATTTAGAATCACCATAGACTTCCAGATATTCAACATTCAGTTGTTTAGCTAGCTGAAGGCATATAAGTAAGGCATTGTACTCTGCCACATTGTTGGAGCACGGTTCATCTAAAGAGTAGGCTCTTTGGATAGTTAATCCGTCTGGAGAAACGAGAACAACTCCAACACCTGCCACTATAGCACCATTTGGTCCAATTCTTGATGCACCATTAAAGAATAAACGCCAGGTTGGAAACTCTTCGGAGATCATGTTGACTTCTAACGTCTCGTCAGGAATTTCGTCATAGAGTTTAGATGTTTCAGGCACAGGATGAGCTGCTAAGAAGTCCGCCAGCGCTTGACCTTTGACAGACTTTTGTGGAACATACACCATGTCATATTGAGCTAGCAGGATTGCCCATGTAGCCAACCGAGAATTAAGTGTACTTGGTTTCTTCATGAGTACCCGGAGAGGGTTAACTCGAGATATAACATGAATAGTTTGACCAATGATATAATGCCTCGTCTTTTGCACAGCAAACATGAGAGCCAAGCATTCTTTCTCGACAGGACTATAACGGTGTTCAGCACCAATCATAGTTCGGCTAAGATAGTAGATAGCTTGTTCATGGCCTTCTTTGTTCTTTTGGGCAAGTAAGGCACCCAATGAATGGTCCATAGCACGGACATACATCAAGAATGGAATGCCAGAGATAGGTGGCACCAAAACTGGTGGGTTCATAAGATATTGTTTGATATCGTCGAATGCTTGTTGACATTCTTCAGTCCAAACAAAAGATACACCCTTCTTCATTAGTTGAGTGAATGGTCTGCAGCGTCCAGACAAGTTCGAAATGAATCGCCTGATGTACGTAAGTCGGCCTTGGAATCCTCGTAGCTCTTTTAGGTTGCGTAGAGGACGCATCTCTTGGATGGCTTTGATCTTCTCGGGATCTACGTGTATACCCTTAGAGGTAATGACGAAGCCGAGAAATTTGCCACTAGAGACACCCAAAAATGACTTGGTGGGATTCATCTTGAGCTGATATTGACGCATGAGATTAAATATTGTTCTCAAATCTTGGATGTGATCTTCTTTTAGACGACTTTTAACAGCAATATCGTCCATGTAACATTCGACTGTTTTACGAAGATGTTCTCTGAAAATGGTACTCATAGCCCGTTGGTAGGTTGCACCCGCATTCTTGAGACCAAATGGCATCACTGTATAACAATAAACTCCTCGAGGAGTGCGGAAAGATGTATGCTTTTCATCTTCAGGATGCATTTTGATCTGATTATACCCGGAAAATCCATCCATAAAAGATATCCTTTCGAACCCACAAGTATTGTCAATCATGACGTCTGTGATAGGAAGAGAAAATTCATCTTTTGGACATGCTTCATTGAGATCCCGGAAGTCGATGCAGACTCGAACTTTTCCAGTTTTCTTCAGAACTGGGACGACATTGGCTACCCAATCAGGATGCTGCTCTTCTCGAATAAAGCCACAAGCGATGAGCTTCTTGACTTCATCATCAATTGCGTCCATCATTTCAGGCTTAAATCGCCTTTGTTGCTGTTTGACTGGTTTAGCATTAGGAAGAATGTTCAGTTTATGAGTAGCAATCTTAGGATCTAAACCTGGCATGTCTTCATAACTCCAGGCAAAGACGTCGATATATTCTTTAATAAGAAGAATCAACTCTTGTTTGTCTGCTTTTGGAAGATTTTTGCTAATAAAAATTGGCCGAGGTGAATCTCTTTCTCCTACATCAATTTGAAGTAGTTGATCTTCAGTAGGAGGTTCACGTTGTTCAAATCGAAGTACCCATTGGTTATCCATATGTTGAGCCCAAGGATCTGTTTTTGGACTTTCTTCAACATCTTCATCACAGCCTTCTGGTAGTTCAACAGAGACCATGTTAGAAGATACAATTATACGATGGACTTCACCGATGCTGGTATCAGAATCCCATGATCTGGAATCAGAAGAGTTAGAACGTTCTTCACTATCTGATTCAGAAGCTGCTGGGGATAACATGAAGAACAGTTTGGCAACTCTAGAGGGGGGGTGAATAGAGTATATATATATAATGACCAATTAAAAAATTACTCTTTCACGAACAATGAATAATCAGAGTAAAATGCGGAATGTAAATGAAAGATAAGAGTGCATACGCAAACACAGCAATTTTAACCTGGTTTCCCTCGTGGAGGACTAGTCCAGGCCTGAGAACTCTAGCTCAGGATTAAATCCACTATTTGTGAAATAGTAGCTTACAACCCGTGCCTTTACTTCAGAAGAGCATGTCAACTTCTTACAGAGAATCGCAGTGGCGATTGCTTGGAATTGTCCAAGCGATTTCTTCACTCTTGCACAAGAATCCTAACTGAGAGATGCTGAGCACTCGAGACTTAGGAGGCTTGTGGCTAGTAGATGGGAAGGGTATGGCTTATAGAGCTTGTAGGAGAGAAGAGAAGAGAAGATTGAGTGAATTGAAATGAGAGAATTCATGCCCTATTTATAGTGTTTTTAGAGGCAGAATTCGGCCAGAATTCGGGTAGGGAAATTCAAAAATTTGGCCGTTGGACAGCTAGCAACCAGCTAACCCTAAAATTAGGGTTCCTGATTTCTAGGGGACAGAGTTCGGCCCGAACTCTGTGTGGAGGCAGAGTTCGGCCCGAACTCTGTCTCCAGAGCACAGAGTGGTTCTAAAGAGACCAGTGGGCAGTTTTTGGTTCAGTGGAGCTTGGGATTTTGGGTAGGTTATAGACTAAGTTCCAAGAGCTCAGCAAGACTCAGAGTACATAAATCTAGACTCAATGAAATCATAAAATACAGACTCCAGAACACACTGAGAGCCGGAGACTGAGCTGTCATCTGTCTTGAACTGAATGCAGTCGTCGTGTGTCGTATTGAATTAATACAAATATTATTTGGTCAATGTAGTCAATATTTGGTTGACTGTGACTTTGTGTCAACAATCTCCCCCATATTGATAATTGACAAAATAATATATGTATATTTCAATATTCATACCTGGACACAGTTGATTGTAACATAGTTCCATAGCTCCCCCATACACGATGCCTGAGCTAAGAGAAAATAGCTCCCCCGTAAACCATGAACGGTGTCGAGCTAGAAGCTATAGCTCTCCTCCTTACAAAATGCATAGTACCTGTGATCTGATAGATAATATTTTCCAGAGCAAGAAGTACAGATATACACAGATATACGAATGCATAGAACCAGTATGATATCTAATATCTCCCAAAAGCAAAACAATAAAAATATACATTATTTCTCCCCCTTTTGGCAGTTAGCAATATAAAGAAGCAATGAATATTAATGCAACCACACCAAGCAGAGAAGAAACAGTAAAATACTAAGCAAAATAAGTCACTGACATAGAATGATAATAAAGACAGATAATGTCATCCACCAAACCAAGAGGCCAACCATAAACAGAGTACAAAAAACCAGCTACATAAATCCATAATAAACTAAATAACTGAAATCAAAAGTGACTAAGATCATCATCAGTAGCAGCAGCAGCAGATAGTAGCCAATCTCCATCATGGAGCACGAGATGGTCCTGGAACATCTGATGGACCATGGAAGGAGCGACGAGGGTCCACAAAAGCATCATCCGGATCCATGTAACGCATAACCCACGGATCATCAATGCGATAACCCGCGCGCGCTGGATCCCTCTCCATGGGAATGTGCAAATGCTGAGACAGAGAGTACCGGATATCATGCAGAGAGTTGCCGAGAGCACTCATCTGCAGAGTGGTACGATAGTCTAGCTGTGTCCAGCGATCGTCCTCAAGAGTAAAACGATCCCGGAGCATGGTCTGAATGGACTCAAGAGTGGCAGGTGGAGGTGGTGCATCCTGACCAAAAGGAGGGGCGTCAGGCTCCTCATCAGCAGAATGCTCAGATGACTCAGAAGCAGCGACAGGCTGAAGGCGTCGTGCTTTGGATAGAAAGGCAGGTGCAGGCAGGAACGGACAATCATGGATAGGAATGATGAAGGCACGAAAAACGAAAGGAAGATAGAGAGGATAAACCAAAGCTCTTGGTTTCTTCCGACAGTTGATCATCCAATCCATCATAGTCCGTGGAAAGTTGAATGGAATACGATAGTGGAGATGATATAAGGCGGAGATCTCAAGATAAGTGACTTCATCTGTTGAGCCAGCCTTGGGTAAGATGGTGTTAAAAACCATTCGGTGAAGCTCATAGAAGTAGGGGTTGAGATGCTTGGCCATAAGTTTGCGAGGACTTATGTTAGGAGCACATAATTCCTCCTTGAATCCTTCAAGAGAAGTATCGCCAACAAATTGAAATTGACGTGCTTCCACAAGTTTATTCCAAGTATCAAGATTAACAAGATCAAGAAAATCCCCCAACTCAGAATCATTGAAGGCGATGTCAATACCGGCAACCCGGGAATAGATGTGTGTTGCATCAAAAGTTAAATTGCAATAGAACATTTGGATTGCACTACGGAAGATGACAGAATTTGAAGCAACTAAAACATCCAAACAAAGATCATGGAATAAAGACTCATATTGAGAAAATATTGTGAAATTGATGGGATGGCCCCCAAACACCGGACGAGTCCTAAAATCGCTAAACCATTCATTAGAGGCGTCTAGCGATACAAATAGACGGTCGTCGTATGTGTTAGGGTCATCAGGACTCGGCGGATTGAACAACGGATGAATGGGGTGTTGTTCAACTACTTGTTCAATCGGAGGAGGAGGATTCGAAGAGGAAGCACCCTCGGTTCGGATCCTCTTCCCGCGATTGGGCAAGCGTGGAGCCATTTACAAGAAATTGGATATCTTGAAAAGGAGAGAAATAGAGAGTTATACCTGAAAATAATGTCAAACAGTTGAAGAGAACGTTGAAAAACCCCTTTCCCTTGATTTTGAGAAGAAATAGAGCCCTCTAGATCAAGAACTAGGGTTAGGGTTTCAAGGAAAGAGTGTGTATAGGTGAGAAAAGGTGGTAATAGTAAAGGAGAGAGAAAGAATCCCGACATAAAGTAGGGTTTTGTCTTTGGTCGGGTGAAATATTGACCATTGGATTAGAATAGATCCAACGGCAGAGCCAGATCCCGACCCTGGAACCAAGGGACCGAACTCGGCCCGAACTCTGATAGGAGCAGAGTTCGGCCCGAGTTCTGGATCATTGGTCCAGAACAGAGCAAAGGCTAAAATGAAAACAAAAGTTGAAGAATAACAAGAAATGATAACAAAGATTTAAGAGTTAAACAAAAGAAAGTTGAGGACACCAAAGAGAATAGAATAGATAGAGAAGGAGAGGTACACAGAAAACAGAATGAACTTTTTAGAAAATATCAATTAGGCAATATTAAATCGAAACGAGCCATATAATAAATAAGGATATATATTGTGGTTCAATAGTCCAAATTTGCCATGGGTTAGCTGCAGGGGCCGGATCCCAGCTAGCGGTAGTCCTGAGGACTAGTGCACCGTGTCGCTTAGGCTTTTACGCCTTGTTGTCAGAAGGACCCTTTCGGCTTGTACCCATACCAAATTCTTCGTAAAAGAATCACAATATACTCGATATTTACGCAGGTGAGTTTCAATTTATGACTGCTTCATCTAAGATTCCAAGTTCACTACAAAGAAAATTGAAACGCTCTTCGGATAGTGGCTTAGTAAAGAAATCTGCCAGCTGATGATCAGTGTCAATAAATTCTAAGTTAATCGTGTCATTTTGCTGATGATCACGCAAAAAGTGGTGTCTGATCTCAATGTGTTTAGTGCGTGAGTGGCATACAGGGTTCTTAGTCAAATTGATGGCACTAGTATTGTCACAGAATATAGGAATATGCATGAAAGATAACTTATAGTCTTCAAGGGTTTGCTTCATCCACAGAATCTGTGCACAACAACGCCCAGCTGCTATGTATTCAGCTTCTGTTGTGGATAGTGCGACAGAGTTCTGCTTCTTGCTAAACCATGAGACTAAAGCCTTTCCTAACAAATGACACGTGCCGCTCGTACTTTTACGGTCGACCTTGCATCCAGCAAAGTCAGCATCAGAGTAACCGATGAGGTCAAATGATGTTGACTTGGGATACCATAGGCCCACTGTAACCGTACCCTTAAGGTATCGAAAGATACGCTTAACCGCGGTCATGTGAGATTCCTTAGGATTTGCTTGATATCTAGCACATAGGCAAACACTAAACATGATATCGGGGCGACTAGCAGTTAAATAAAGTAAGCTACCTATCATACCTCGATACTTACGTTGATCAACGGGTTTGCCGCTCTCATCTGGTTCGAGTTTGGTTGAAGTAGCCATTGGCGTGCTAATTGGTTTGACGTTGTCAAGGTCGAACTTCTTCAGCATGTCCTTGGTATACTTCGATTGACAGATGAAAGTTCCATTTGCCAGTTGCTTTACTTGCAGGCCAAGAAAGTAGTTGAGCTCTCCCATCATGCTCATCTCAAATTCTGTCTGCATACACTGGGCAAATTCTTGACAAAGGGTTTCATCAGTAGACCCAAAAATAATATCATCAACATAAATTTGAATCAACAGAATAGTGTCTTTAAAAGATTTTATAAACAGTGTAGTGTCAATTTTCCCTTTTGAAAAACCTTTCTCAAGTAAGAAGCTACTTAGCCTTTCATACCAAGCTCTGGGGGCTTGCTTGAGGCCATAAAGTGCTTTCTTTAGCTTGAACACGTGGTCGGGAAATTTGTGATTTTCAAAGCCAGGAGGTTGTTTCACACAAACTTCTTCCTTAATAAAACCATTCAGAAAAGCACTTTTCACATCCATTTGAAATAATTTAAAGTTTTGAAAATTAGCAAAAGCACAAAGCATCCGAATGGATTCTAGTCTAGCAACAGGAGCATACGTCTCATCGTAGTCGATACCTTCCTCTTGGTTGTATCCTTGAGCTACTAGACGAGCTTTGTTACGTGTGACTGAACCATCTTCATTTACTTTGTTTCTAAAAACCCATTTAGTACCAATTATAGAGTGATTAACCGGTCTAGGAACGAGTTCCCATACTTGGCTTCTCTCGAATTGGTTGAGTTCTTCTTGCATAGCAGAAATCCAAAATTCATCATTAAAGGCTTCAGAAATGTTTTTAGGCTCTACTTGTGAAATGAAGGCAGTGCTAGCAACAGAGTCTCTTAGTGATGATCTAGTAGTTACTCCACGTAAAACTTCTCCTATAACTAAATTTTCTGGATGAGAAGGTTTGAACGAGAATTTCTTAGGCAAACCCTCCAGAGAATTAGTTTCGGTTGAAGTATTCATTGGAGTAGAAGTTGATGGCTCAACGTTATCATCAAGAGTACTTGCTGCACTGTTGTCTTCATCAAAAGTCACATTTGTTGACTCTTCCACAATAAGTGAGCGTTTATTGAAAACTCTATATCCCTTACTCTTGGCGGCATAACCAAGAAAGATACCATCGTCAGCTTTGGCATCAAATTTGCCTAAGTTGTCTTTGGTGTTAAGGATAAAACATCTACAACCAAAAACTTTAAAATAAGAAACATTGGGGGTTCTCCCAAACCAAAGCTCATAGGGTGTTTTCTTCGTAATGGGACGAATCAGCACCCTATTCAAAATATGGCATGCTGTACTAACAGCTTCTGCCCAAAAGAATTTCGGAAGAGAAAATTTATTCAACATGACTCTAGCCATATCGCCAAGAGTCCTATTCTTCCGCTCCACAACACCATTTTGTTGAGGAGTTCTAGGACAAGAAAATTCATGATCAAAACCATTTGCATTACAAAAACTTTCAAAATCTGAATTTACGAATTCGCCTCCATGATCACTTCGGATTCGAGTAATCATGTAGCCTTTTTCGTTTTGAACTTTATTTACAAAAACTTTGAAAACAGAGATAGCGTCGCTCTTATTAGCGAGAAAGAAAACCCAAGTAAATCTCGAAAAATCATCAACAATAACAAAAGCATAAAGTTTGCCACCAAGGCTAGCTATTCTACTTGGACCAAATAAATCCATATGAAGTAATTGCAAGGGTCTAGTAGTACTTACAGAGTTGATGGAATGAAATGAGGATTTAGTTGCCTTGTTTAGTTCACATTCGGCACATACCGTGACCTTTTTGAATGTGATGTCAGGCAATCCTCTCACTAGCTTCTTGGTAGAAAGCCTGGATATAGCATCCATGTTGGCATGACCGAGACGCTGGTGCCAAAGTAGTCGTTCGTCTTTGTGGGCATATAAACATCTACCTGCATGGTTAGTATTTATAGAGAGATAGAAAATATAGATATTGTCCTCTCTTTTCCCTTCAAAAGCAATGTCTCCTGTTGACCTATCATAGATATAGCAACAGTTTTGTCCAAAGTTAATATCATATCCATGATCAGCAAGATGGCTAATGCTGAGCAGGTTATGCTTTAACTCGGTCACTAGGCAGACATCCTTTATAACAGGAGAAGGAGGATGTCCAATGATACCGTTACCTATAATGTGCCCTTTGAGATTGTTACCGAAGGATACGTATCCTTCTCTTTTCATCGATAGTGATGCAAAAAGATTTGCGTCTCCCGTCATATGTCGCGAGCATCCACTATCGAGAATCCACTTACTCTCAGTTGAGGAGGGAAGGTCCACCTACATCAAGAGTAGATGTGACCTTTGGTACCCATTTTCTTGAGGGTCCTGAAAAGTTAGTTTTTGGAAACCAAGCATATATTTTCTTGTCTACCAATCTTCTAACTCTACACTGTGGTGAGATGTGTCCATGTATTCCACAGTAAGTACAGATAGCATTTTTATTTATACTGGGAGCATGAGAATGATATCTATAAGCAACAGGATGAGGATGATATGGAGAGTTAGCATGGTAATGAGGACTATGCATAGAGTGAGTGGCATGATGATGATGTCTGTGTGGCATAGCATGATGATATTGACTGTGAGGAGTGGCATACTGAGATTGTCTATATGGCATAGTGTGATGCTGTGGCATGATATGATGATTTTGCTTATGTGGTATAACATGATGATTTTGTCTACGTGGCATGGCATGTTGATGTGGTATGGTATGATGACTTTGTCTATGTGTAGAGTGATATTAGTTGTGTCTTTGTGCAGTATAATGAGTATGAGGAATATTCTTACGTGCACGTGGTTTGTGAAAGTTTGTGTATATAAATGCATGGTTATGTGCTGCATGAGAATGACGTGGTTGACTAGCATGAGTGGTGTTGTGCCCATGTGATTGGGTTTGAGGTTGAACAACCTGTTTACCCAATTTGGTTTCTAATCTTTTAGAAACAGCTTGCAGTTCATCAACCTTAATATTTAAGCCATAAATCTTAGTCATGGAAATCTTGTGTCTACTCTTTTCTTCAGCAAGCAATGTGTTGAGAGTAGTGATTTCTTGAGTTTGTTGCTCAATACGTGCTTCAGCATCATGTAAGCTTAATTTAAGCTTGGATACTTCATCAGTGTCATTAGTGGGTGATGTGTTTCTAACATTATCAAGAAGTAAAGAAATTCTTTGTATCTCATCTTCTAGATTTTTGATTTTGTCCTTGGCATGTTTATATTTACCGATAACCTTTTTGTGATCATCAAGTAAATCGGTGAAAGCATCGCCAAGTTCATCAAAAGAGAAGTCATCTAAAGTTTCGTTTGATACCTTGGTGGAATTTGCCATGAGGCACACATTTGCTTTGTCTTGAGGAGAGTTCTTTTCTTCCTCGGAGTCACTTGCTTCGCTTTCATGCCAAATGCTTGTGTTGGCATACCTTTTTGATGAGTTCTTCTTGTAGGGCTTTTCATACCGGTTGCTTTTCTTTAAGAGCGGACAGTCTCTTCTGACGTGTCCAGTCTTTTTGCAACCATAGCAGATTGGTTCTTCTTCATCGTCTTCTTGTGGTTCCTTCTTTCTTTGATTGAAGCGAAGGAATTTCTTGAAGTTACGTACCATGAGAGCTTGGTCTTCATCATCTGAGATATCGTCTTCAGTCTCATCGTGATCAATCTTTCGTCGATGAACTTTGAGTGCGATCTCCCTGATCTTCGGAGCAGGCTCTTCGAAGTCCTTGAGGTCAAGCTCGTGAGTCATGAGCTTGCCCATCAAAGTCTCCATAGACATACTTGTGAGATCATTTCCTTCTATGATGGCTGTCACCTTAGGGTTCCAAATCTTTGGTAGCCCTCTGAGTAGCTTGCGGATCTTCTCATGGTTTGAGTACTGCTCACCAAGCGAGGATAACGGGTTGATGATGTCGAGGAATCTTGTAAACATTTGAGTGATCGTCTCATTTGGCTTCATCTTGAAGGCTTCGTACTCTTGAGTGAGACGGCTTATCTTAGATTCCTTGACTTGAGTGGTTCCTTCATGCGTCACTTCCAGAAGTCTCCATACTTCATGAGCAGTGGTGCATGTAGAGACCCTGTTAAACTCGTTCCTGTCTATAGCACAGAATAAAGCATTAATAGCCCTAGCATCTAGACTTGCCTGTTTTTTCTCCTCGACAGAATATTTGTCGTGTGGTTTCTCAATGAGGTCACCATCGACAACTATCCTGGCGGGCTTTTTGTAACCGTCAGTGACGACAGTCCACAGGTCAAAGTCTAGAGACTTAAGATAGAAGCTCATCCTTGTTTTCCAATATGTGTAGTTAGTCCCATCAAATAGGGGAGGCCTATGAGTGGACTGACCTTCACCATGATTGGAAATCAAGGATTGTGTGGTTGCCATGGATCAGCTCTTAGGATGTTAGTCCTTGTAAAGAGAACAGAGCTCTGATACCAATTGAAGAACAGTTTGGCAACTCTAGAGGGGGGGTGAATAGAGTATATATATATAATGACCAATTAAAAAATTACTCTTTCACGAACAATGAATAATCAGAGTAAAATGCGGAATGTAAATGAAAGATAAGAGAGCATACGCAAACACAGCAATTTTAACCTGGTTTCCCTCGTGGAGGACTAGTCCAGGCCTGAGAACTCTAGCTCAGGATTAAATCCACTATTTGTGAAATAGTAGCTTACAACCCGTGCCTTTACTTCAGAAGAGCACGTCAACTTCTTACAGAGAATCGCAGTGGCGATTGCTTGGAATTGTCCAAGCGATTTCTTCACTCTTGCACAAGAATCCTAACTGAGAGATGCTGAGCACTCGAGACTTAGGAGGCTTGTGGCTAGTAGATGGGAAGGGTATGGCTTATAGAGCTTGTAGGAGAGAAGAGAAGAGAAGATTGAGTGAATTGAAATGAGAGAATTCATGCCCTATTTATAGTGTTTTTAGAGGCAGAATTCGGCCAGAATTCGGGTAGGGAAATTCAAAAATTTGGCCGTTGGACAGCTAGCAACCAGCTAACCCTAAAATTAGGGTTCCTGATTTCTAGGGGACAGAGTTCGGCCCGAACTCTGTGTGGAGGCAGAGTTCGGCCCGAACTCTGTCTCCAGAGCACAGAGTGGTTCTAAAGAGACCAGTGGGCAGTTTTTGGTTCAGTGGAGCTTGGGATTTTGGGTAGGTTATAGACTAAGTTCCAAGAGCTCAGCAAGACTCAGAGTACATAAATCTAGACTCAATGAAATCATAAAATACAGACTCCAGAACACACTGAGAGCCGGAGACTGAGCTGTCATCTGTCTTGAACTGAATGCAGTCGTCGTGTGTCGTATTGAATTAATACAAATATTATTTGGTCAATGTAGTCAATATTTGGTTGACTGTGACTTTGTGTCAACATAACAGTGGAGGAGAAGTATATCCGAGACCTTTCTTAGTCCTGTCATAATACATTTGTGATTTTCCGTTTGGAACTGTTGCACGAATGGGAGTTCGTCTACCTTTACCATAGTTAAGGCCGCTCTTAAAGTCGTAACCCATCTTTCGGAGGATGTCTTTTGATTGTTGACTATAACGATGGAACTGAAGACGTCCCGTATCGTTAACTTTGCTATCATCCGTATAGTTAATCTTTGTTTCTGGTCTTTTATATAAAAATGCTGAACTTTCACCTTTCTTCAAAGAAGGATGAATACGGTAAGAATCATCTGGATCTTCAAGCGAGACTTCTGTCTGAAGAGATTGTACGACTTCCAGTGTAATTGATTGGAAGCTATCTAACATATCCAAATAACTTTTAGTATAATAAATAACATCAATATACTGGAAAGTAGGTGCTTTTTCATTGATTTGTACATCAGTATTTACAACAGGACCTTTAACCTTAGCAGATTTGGTCAAATTGATTACAAGAGGGGAAGAAGAAGAACGTGGAGGAGGCTTGTTACGACGGAGGTCGATAACAAGTGGCTCAGAAGAGATGAGCTCCTTTTTTTCCTTGTTGTGATTTAGATCAACAACAAATGGCTCAGAAGGAATGAGCTGCTTTTTGTCTTTGTTACGACGTAAGTCGATAACAAGTGGCTCAGAAGAGGTGAGCTCCCTTTGATTTTCATCAGCATCAACTGATTTCTTTTGAACTGGTAAGTGAATAACCAGTGGCTTGGAAGATTGAGGATGAGAAACTTGCCCCTTAACAGGTATGATAAGAGTGTCTTGAGGTACTGCTTTTTGATCTTCTTCAGTATCCATAGCCAATACCACCTTCATAAATTCATCCTTGTACATACGAGCATCGTTGCAATAAGCTTCAACACCCTTGAAAGGATAAAGATCCGCAACTTCCTTATGAACTTGTCCTTTGTCATCAATGTATTTAAACCATTGATGAAGAGTTGATGGAACGACATTGTGTTCATGGAGGAATGGCCTTCCCAGGAGAGCATTATAAGAACAACCATGATTGTCAATGATATAAAACGTCACCTTTGGACGAAGATTGCCTATTTCGAGTTTTAGACGGATCTTGCCCAAAGGTTCACTCTTTCCTTGATTAAATCCCAGAATAGTAGTGATAGTGGTTGAAAGACTATGCACTGGTATCTTCAATGCATCTAGCATTGTCTTTGGCATAATACTAAGTGCAGACCCTGGATCTATCAGGATACGATCAACCTTCATTGAATCTACATATCCTGTATAATAAAGAGGACGATCATGTCTATTATCTTCCATTAGCATATCATCCTGAGTGAAGGTAATATTTGGGATCAGTTCCAAGACACTATGACTGTGATGACAAGAGACTGATTCTAATTCTGGCTTCTTGAGAAGAGTTAAGCAAGTTTCAGCCTGCATCAGAGCTTCACTTAGAGTTTCTCGTGTCTCTTTGGAAAGACGCAAGAGTTCAAAGATTGACAACCTGGCTGGTGTATTGGCTAATTGAGCCAATATATCAAAATTGTAAGGCTTCTCAAGTCCAGTAGGAGATGACTTCTTTAGAGGTTTGTCAAATCGAACTTGTTGCTTGCCTTTGTCAGCCGTTGTTGGCTTAGGAGGAATTGATACTACAACTGGTGAAGATGTAGAAGGGACCTCTTCAGCAGATGCAGGTTGTGCCGGAGTAGGTTCGGAAGAAGAAGCAGGATCCCTTTGACCTTCAGAATGATCTTTCAAATAAGCTTTTCCTGATCTTGTGCCTAACAGAATCTCTTCGTCAACAACGGGATCAAAAGATACCATGTTACAGATTTTGGTTTTGCCTTTAGAACGAGTTTTCTTCTTGGAAGATATCTCAAATTCTGAAGCAAGATCAGGATGGATCCACATAATTTCACCATTGTCAAGAGACAATGGAATAAGACCTTCATTGGATGGAAGCGGGAGATTCTCAATCTCAAGGGTTGCTTTAGGAATCGGAATGACACCATGCTGTATCATCTGCGGAGGAAAATCTCCAAATTGGACTGAAACCATATTTGCAGTAACAGTCTTCTCATCTTGTTGCAAAGTGACTACACCTGCATTAACAAGCTCTTGAATCTGCACATAGCATGCTCGAGTAGGATGTCCAATGAATCGATGATAGACACAATACTTGGGATGATCAGTCTTATTGACTTCATCAGGTTTCTTTGGATCAGGGAGTTGAATTTTGTTGCTTTTGAGTAAACACTCAAAGATACTTGCAGTGTCATTTTCGTCAAAGGAATATTCTACCTTCGGACGAGGTTCCCTCGGTGGAGGTGCAGAAGGAGTAGGAGTAGATGTAGGTGGGGCCACATTGACAGCCAAAGATTCTTTATTTTTGTTCAAGTTAATGTTTAAAGTCTCTTTCGCTTTGCGATTGTTCTGGCGATTGCCACCACCTGAATTCTGATGCTCATCGCGATCAGGGTTAGACATTTGTACCCCCAATTGTTTAAACTTGTCGGCACTTACTTCAGCGGCTTTGGCGTTGACGATGAATGAGGGCCAATCTTGGAATTGGGTAGATCCCGTCCACATACTGATAATAGGTAAAAGATTTGCCTTACAAGTATCAATAGTGACAGCAGCTGGAGTCCCTGGAGGCATTTTCAAAGCTTCACGGCGGAACCGTTCAATAAAGCTCTCAGCAGTTTCATTATGTTTTTGTTTGATTTTGTTGAGAGCTGACATCGTCATATCATTAAATCCTTCATAGAACCGTTCCAGAAAGATTTGTTTGAGACCTGAAAAAGAAGTAATGCAACCATCGGGTAAACTTCTGTACCAGTCGTATGCTACGCCGGCTAAACAACCGACGAACACTCTGGTAAGAAGAGCGTCATTTGGCTGAAGTTGAACAGTCATTACCTCAAAATGATTGATGAATTGACTCGGGGAAGTACTGCCATCGAACAGAGAGATTGTAGGGATTTTGTACTTTGGGGGAAACGGGACGTCCTTCCATTCAACCGGATAAGGCTGTTTAATCTCCAACCTTTGTAGATTGTCTTTCTCTTTAAATGCTTCAAACTGGGTTCGTAAGAGTTTGACAGCTTCATTGGCGTCTTCTGATAAAAAAGAAGGAGCAGGTTGAGTTGTAGTGGTAGGAGGAGGAACAGCGTTGTAAGCACTACCCCCAGCTCCTGAATGGCTAGGCGTAGTTTGTACTTGCACTTGTACAGGAGGCATTTGGGGAGGCACTACCCCCAGCCCAGTATTGGCAGGTATTAAAGATGCTATGATCTCTGGACTAGTAATAGGTGCAGTTGGTGGTGTAACATGCTGTGCTACAATGATAGAATGCATACTAGCAACCATCTCAGCCATAGTTTTTAATTTGTCTTCGAGTGCAGCAATTCGCTGTTCTTGATTTGCGGAGGTTGAAGCATCTGGATCATCGGTGACAACATAAGCCGTCACTTCTCTTGGCACAGTGGAAGATACTGTTTTTTCAGAACTTTCACTGTATGCATCATAATCAGAAAATGAATCATCTCCTGACTGGGAAACAGGGAGATGACTTGAAGGATTTTGAGGAAGATTCCTTTGACCGATTGTATCTCGGCTTCGAGAACGGGTATGTTGAAATACTCCTTCAGAAGATTCTTGAAGTAATTCCAAATACCGTTGGCTTGGCTTGCGGAGTCTACCATGCTTAGAGCATCTTTTACCCCCAGTGTCTCGGGAAGTCATGTTAACAGAAGCATACAAAACTTCGTCTTCTTCTGACATAGGTTCAGAATTAGCAAAAGTTAAACGATCGAAGACAGATCATTTTGTCGTTTGACAACAGCATTGGATGATGACTTTATGATTACAGTGATGATCAGATGGTTGAGATGGAGATATTGAGACATTATCCTGTTTTTGTCTTAAATGTTCTCGAAGATCAACAACAGGACGAGGAAAATTCCGAAGGATCTGTTCTTTGATAACATTTGGAACATGATTCCGATTCTTCAACTGTTTAGTCCCTTGAGTATACAGGGAAGTACTCACTTCATTGGCATAAGTGTCGGGATTTCTGACTTTGGAGATTTGTTTCTGATGATGTTTAACCTTCGGCATTGGCTGTTTGCGTTTTACCGAAGTGGGTCGATTAAGATAAGTTCTGAGGTCAGCAAATTCACCCCCAAGAGTTTCTGTTTGAGACACTAATAGTTTTCCCTGTCTGAAACGACAAATTTGGAGAGTCGGGAGGTCCTGGAATTCTGCTATCGGAGTAGGCAGAATACCTCTTTGATTAGTACAAGTACTCTTGTTATAAAGGAAAGAAGAATCCTTGTTTGCCAGAGTTCTTGAATTGATTGGAGCCGAGGCACATTGAGATGGATCTTCTTCAGTAAAGACTGAAGAAGACTGAGAAAAGACCAAAGGGCCTTTTCCTTTGTTTTGAGATGAAGGGTTAGCTAAAGAGCGTTTCCCTCTGTTATATTCCAAGTCATGCGACAAGGAAGTTTGAGAAAAGACCAATGGACCTTTTCCTTTGCTTTGAAGAGAAGGAGGAATAGTCAAAGGACTACCCTCAATTGATTGCGCAGGGGCAATAGGATGTTTGGGAAGAGGAGTAGAATCTCTTCTTTTATTGTGAGAAGAAGGAAATTTAGCCAAAAGGCTGTTTTTCTTGGATTGCGCAGACTTGGTTTGCGCATGGGTGGAAGGTGCACTAGTCATTTGTGCATTAGAAGCTTTGGTATGAAGTGCATCAGGAGTTCTTGTCTTAGAGTGCTTGGGATGCACCTTAGTTACAAGAGTGCTATTTTGCGCAGGAAAAGCCACTGCCAATTGCGCCAGAGTCATATGAGTCTTCTGTTTTGACAAGGCAGCATATGAAGTAGCCTGTGCAACAGTTGCAATAGATTGCGCAGCCTTGACTGCAACAGATTATGCAGCAGTTGCTGAGACTGACTGTGCAACAGTTGGCACAGCAGTTTGTGCAGCAGCCTGACTAACAGATTGTGCAGCAATTGGTACAGCATCCTTGGTGGCAAAACTGCCAGATTGTGCAGACTTGGAGACCCAAACTGAGCGCACTTTACTCTTAGCAGAAGTGGCTACAGTACGGGGAGTGGTCTTGGAGTTGAGCATCGCCTCGTAGGCTGTCTGGTTGACCTTAACAACCAGCGTCTTCTGCGTCTTCCCGATAGACGCTACGTCACATTGAGTTGCTACTTCCTCGTCGGAGGAGAAAGTTGTCCCCAGCAGAGTCGCCATTTTGTTTGCAAAAATAAAAGTATAGAACTTTATTGATACAAACTGTAATAAAGATTACAAGAATTCTGGGAAAATTACAACTATAGTAATCCAATCTTGATGACGATTGCTTTATCCCTTGGACGATGTGAACTGTGAAGACGAAGCCTTTGAAGTTGAAAACAACTCTGGAAACTGAAGGCAAAAGCCTCTGAAGTTGAAGACAAAAGTCTCGGAAGAATGCAGCAGCACTTTGGCAAGAACTCCTGAACTCTCTGATTTCTGATCTCTGATCTTGATCCCCTTGAAATGAAGACTTGAAACTCTATTTATAGAGTTCTGAAAATAACTAACTTTCAGTTATTTTGGACTGCGCAGGATGATTTGCGCAGCATTGGTTTACGCAGCATTGATTTGCGCAGACAGTTACTGAATCGTGGGCCAACTATCATGGACACATGGCATCATTTGATAGAAATGCGCATGATCGTGCATAAACAGTTGCCACGTAATGAGCAATCGATGGCATGAATGCCACGTGTAACTTATCAGTTATATTGATGGAGTGCGCAGAGTTGAATTGCGCATACATGGTTTGCGTAGACTCAAACTGCGCAGGATTGGTTTGCGCTGCCAGCCGTCAGCCGCCCTCGAGCACTGTGCGGCACAGGAAACGAACAGACTCCTTGTTATCCGCGCTGTCAGTTGTCAGAAAAGATTTGATTTGATTTGGTAATGATGACTTCTGCCACGTCAGTCTGCGCAGTTGGAAGTGTGCGCAAAGCAGTATGCGCAATCGGATTGCTGCGCAATCTGTTGTCTGCGCAATTCATCCAAATGATGGGTTTCTTGATTTTTTGACTTTGTTGATTGATGCAACTTGATTTTTTAGGACCTACAGATATGATCTACAAAAGGCCTCTAGTTTGAACCATGGAAAGGGATCTCCTGTACCTGTTTCTCTATGTCTTTCTTGCAACCAATCTCGGGTTGGTTTGGGTTACTGGACAAACTCTTCATCTTGCCAAAAGAAATCTTCTAGAAATAAGATCCAGGCAAAGAGTTGTAATATGGTGTCCTTCGAACCTGTATCCGAAGAAGAAGCCTTAACTGGTACCAGGTCTAGGAAACCTTACCTAAGAGACTATTCAGAAGGTCAAGAAAATCCTGCTCCAGCTCTGGAGGCTCCTCAAGCATCTTCTCCTACTGTCAATGTTCCATCAGCTTTATCACCTCCAGTAGAACCAACTATTCCCAAATCGACGACAGCAAACAAAAAAAAACAGCCTGTTCGTTTTGATAAAGTATTGAGGAAGACTACAACTTTAGGACTCGAGAAGCCATATAACTTTGATATACTGGCTCAGCTGGCTACTATTTCGGCAAGATTATCAATTTTTGAGCTACTCTGTCTTTCGAAGGAAATTCGAAAAACGTTAAGTGAAGCTTTGATGCAAGCTGATACTTGTCTAACATTCCTCAAGAAGCCAGAGACAGAGCCTATAACATGCCTTCATTGTTATAGTGTGATGGAACTTGTCACGCCCCAGAACCAGAATACTGGAGAGCGGGGGCAGACATAGCCAGCTACGTATATGAAATGGAATCCATCTCGCTATACGGTCACGGCTATCTAGATACATGAGGGTTTATCTACAAGCCAACAGTCTCTTAAGGTCATGAACAAGCCTAGTGTCTCAATCACAAGCAAGTAAGTAAAGTCACAAGATGTATGATCATTAAATATACAATAGTAAGGCGTCCCAAACATTACATATTCAGTTGATCATGAAGTTAGTCGTTACAAAATGTCAGGACTAGCAAGAGTTTAGTCATACATGATCAACCCTAGGATCTGTTAATCATGTTACAGCCCGTAGGCAGACAGTAAGTAAAAGTACAATCGAGCTAAACAGGTGCTCATCGGCTAAACGCCTCAAAAGAATAATTTTTACAATAGAGTGTGAGAGCCAAAAATAACCCACTCGTTGCCAGGGTTCCGTCTAGTGGCCACCATCTGGCTGGAAGGTCGGTAGATCCTCTGGAGCTGCTTCGAAATCTGGCCACACAAAACCAGCTGGGTCAGACCCCAGAAAGAGCAAGTGCCACAAAGGAGGCTTCACTTAAGAACTAAAACCAGCAATCAGCACAAGGGTATAAATAAAAGTAAGAACTGGAAATAAGAAAATACATCAGGATGATATACGACGAGATAACCATGAAACTATTCAGATAACCAGGTTACAACCCGTAAACCAAACAAGGACCGGGGTTGTAACCCTTTGTCTGAACAGAACTTGGAATTCTCACCATTTATCGGTAAAATAAATGCAAGCATTCTGGTCATGCAGCAATCTGGAACAGGATCAGGGCAGGACTAGACTGGTTAGACTCCATCCAATCATTTTACGGCCAAGCAAGAATTACGGCTTGATACTTTAACTAACTAGGGTTGCCACAAGCCTAATTACTAACAAGATGCAGTGAGATTATTCCACAGCCACAAGCCCTGCAGACCATCCAGGTTACCCGGGTTAAAAGATTAGAGTTGAATTCAGGTGGATACATCGTCCAGGAAACGAATGTACCCTTAGGTAGCTTGAAGGGTGCAACACATGACAGTGTGCTGGAAATGTGCCCTACTCGACGGAAGGCTACAGATCCCAAGGCGTGCCCAGGTAACGGGATTGCCTGTAGCTGGGAAATCTCTTCATGACTAATGTATTAATCTAGTTATTAGTCCTTAGTTCATTTCAATAGGTACTCCTGACCGTGGTACTCAGGAGTCCCATCCTAGACATGATGCAAGACAGGACTGGTTTATTTATACAAACACAATCGCCCACGGTGTCCAGATTAATTATACAGGTCATGTCATGTCAGGTAGCCATCGCAACAGCTATTCGAGATAATCATGTCAGGTTATCATGCCAAGTGTACTTGCCAGGAGTGCGCCACGACGGGCCACTATCAGGTCCTGTCAGGTTACTCATGTCAGGAGTGCACCACTACGGGTCACTATCGTGTCAGGCTCAGTTATCCTTTCCAAACATATTACATAAATTCGTGATTATCAAGTATATGACAAAAGACGTAAGGATATAAAATGGGCGTAAGATATCTAATAAAATATCAATATACAGGGCTATAGAAGAGCCAAGCTTAAGGAAAATAAAACCAAATCTGACACGCATGACATAAGACCAAGTCAGCCAAAGGCCATACGCTCAGTGCAAAAGTCATACACTCAGTGCAAGTCATACGCTCAGTGTAAGTCATACGCTCAGTGCATGTACTCCATACGCCTCCAAAAGGCAGCGTATGAGGTCCATACGACTCCTTGTCACCCAAGTGAGCGTATGCAAGACATACACTCCCAAAAGGCAGCGTTTGGACTCCATACGACTCCTTATCACCCAAGTGAGCATATGCAAGACATACGCTCCCAAAAGGCAGCGTATGGACTCCAAACGACTCCTCATCAAGGCAGCGTATGAGGTCCATACGACTCCTCGTCAAGGCAGCGTATGCAAGACATACGCTTCCAAAAGGCAGCGTATGAGTCAGACTGCGCTGCGCTAAAGAGCACGCGCAGCTCAGTGGCGCAAGCTAAAAAGCTCGCGTACTGCTTACTGTCTTCTCCAAACAGCAAGAACTCCATGGTTGAACCCAAGCTTCAAAAGTCCATAACTTGGTCAAAATAAGTCCAAATCTAACTTTGCAAAGTTCTATCTTGGGTGAAATTCAATTCTCTCCAACATAAGAACATCAAAACCCATAAAAATACAACTTAAATAGATCAAAACCATACAAAACCGAAAATAGAAGAACTTAGATCTAGAACAATGGAGACTCCAAATCACAAAATGTCAAGTTCTAATGTTGATCACCATAGCCTAATCTAGCTAATGGACAAATAAAAAGTTGTTCTCAAGTGGTGGCAAGGTGCACTTGCCTAAGGGGTATTGGTGTTGTGTGGAGGAAGGAAGAAGAAGAAGATGAAGAAATAAATGAGAGAATTATGAGGAGAGAGAAAGGTAGGTGGAGATAATAAAGAGGGTGGTTGTGGTGGAAATGAGGGGGGAGCATAGGCTAAGGTGTTCCAATGTAAAATAAACCAAACCAAACCAATCCTTCTCCATAAAATAAACCAAGTCGGGTCGAGAACCAATGTACGAGAAATCCAAAATCCGCTAGTCAAGAAAATAAGATACATGCCAAAATCCAACTTCGAGTATAATTACGAAATACGGGAAACGGGGGTGACAACTCTACCTACCTTAATAGAATTCCGTCCTCGGAATTAAATCAAAAGGCTAAAGGAGCAATGACAAGCTACATTAATCACATGCAAGCTATAACTAGGCAGACAATCACTCATTCAAGCAAGAAATCGAAGGCATGAGGCATAAGAAGACATTTATACCTCACGAGTCAAACAAGTCGGGATATCGCGATCGGATATCATCCTCACGCTCCTACGTTGACTCACCCAAAGTGTGATGACCCCAAGCAACTCGGACTAACTTGATAGTCTTGCTCTTGAGGATCTTCTCTCTCCGGTCCAATATAGACACGGGCCTCTCCTCATACGAAAGGTTGGTACCAACAACCAATTTCGAATGATGCAGAATGTGGCTCGGGTCCGGGATATACCGTCGTAATTGGGATACATGGAACACGTCATGCACCTCGCTTAGCGACGGTGGAAGAGCGAGACGATAGGATACATCTCCTACTCGCTCCAGAATGTCGAACGGCCCTATATACCTAGGACTAAGCTTTCCCCGTACGCCGAAACGAATGACGCCACTGTTAGGCAAAATCCTCAGGAATACATGATCGCCGACCGAAAACTCGAGAGGACGCCGATGAGAATCGGCCTAATGACGCTGGCGATCTTGGGCAACTCGAAGGTGATCTCTGACTCGCCTGACTACTTCAACGGTCTGAGCAATCATTTCTAGACCAAGCATCTGCCTCTCTCCAACATCATTCCAGGCTAACGGGGATCTGCACTTTCTGCCATACAGCGCCTCGAATGGTGCCATCTGGATACTGGCCTGGAAACTATTGTTGTACGAGAATTCCACCAGGTGCAAGTGATCTTCCCATGAACCATCGAAGTCAAGTGTACAAGACCGCAACATGCCTTCAAGAGTCTGGATCGTGCACTCCGACTGGCCATCTGTCTGCGGGTGATAGGCTGAACTGAACTGGAGATGAGTCCCCAAACTCTCTTGCAGGCTACGCCAAAAGTGCGACGTAAACCTAGAATCTCGGTCCGAGGTGATACTGACTGGAACACCATGCAATCTGACGATCTGTCTAAGATACATTGCCGCTAGCTGAGCCGTCGACTGACCAACTCTGAAGGGAAGAAAGTGAGCCACCTTCGTGAGCCGGTCAACTATAACCTAAATAGCATCTCTACCAGCTGGAGATCTAGGTAATCCAGTCACAAAATCCATGGTCACATGCTCCCACTTCCATTCTGGAATCGGTAAGGGCTGAAGAAGTCCAGCCGGTCTCTGATGTTCGGCTTTAACTTGTTGACAAACGAAACACCGAGAGACAAACCGAGCTATCTCCCGCTTCATGCCATTCCACCAGAAGTGCTGACAGATATCACGGTACATCTTTGTACTGCCAGGATGGATGGAATACTGAGAACTGTGCGCTTCTGACATGATTTCCTGTCTGATATCTCCACTGGGTACATAAAAGCGATTACCATGTCGAAGTGTACCATCCTCATGAATACATAACTCTGGTCTTCGTCCTGCCTCGTACTCTGCTCTGAGTCGCTGAAGCTTGGAATCTGTCGACTGCGCCATCCGGATCCTCTCAACTATAGTGGACTGAACTTGCATGCTGGCCATCAATGCCACACTGAAAGGGAGAACAACTTCTATACCCATCTTCTGAAGATCGGCTAACAATTCTGGCTGCGCTGTTAGGAAATAAGCTCTGGCTCTCCTGCTCAATACATCTGCTACGACATTGGCCTTCCCAGGATGATACTGCAGGTTGACATCATAATCCACAAGTAGCTCCAGCCATCTCCTCTGACGCGTGTTAAGATCCTTCTGGGTGAAAACATACTTCAGGCTCTTGTGGTCGGTGAAAATCTCCACCCTATCTCCGTACAAATAGTGCCTCCACAACTTAAGTGCAAACACCACTGCTGCCAGCTCCAAGTCATGGGTTGGGTAATTCCTTTCATGATCACGAAGTTGCCGTGATGTATAAGCAATTACCTTCCCATGCTGCATCAGAACACATCCTAAATCTCTGCCTGAAGCATCACAATACACTGAGAATCCTCCGGTTCCATCTGGAAGCGTGAGAATAGGAGCTGTTATCAGGCCTCGCTTCAACTGTTCAAAAGAACTCTGACACTCTGCTGTCCAAGCAAACTGCACATCCTTGCGGGTCAACTAGGTCAATGGTGCTGATATCCGAGCAAAGTTTGAAACAAACCGCCGATAGTAGTCGGCCAATCCAAGAAAACTACGAACCTCTGCAACTGTGCGGGGCACTGGCCATGACTCAATAGCCACAATCTTCTGGGGATCCACTTCTACTCCTCCTCGAGTGATGATATGACCTAAGTACGAAATACGATCGAGCCAGAACTAGCATTTACTGAACTTGGCATACAGCTGGTGCTCCCTGAGAGTCTGAAGAACTACACGAAGATGCTGCTCATGCTCCGCCTCACTCTTGCTGTAGACCAGAATGTCATCCAAGAACACGATCACAAACTGATCCAAGTAAGGCATAAAGATGCGATTCATGAGGTCCATGAATACTGCCGGCGTATTGGTTGCTCCAAAAGGCATAACAAGGAATTCCCAATGCCCATATCTCGATCTAAAAGCTGTCTTCGGGATGTCCTACTCTCTGACTCAGATCTGATGATAATCTGAGCATAAATCAATCTTCGAGAATACTGAAGCCCCCTTGAGTTGATCAAACAAGTCATCTATCCTCGGAAGAGGGTATCTGTTCTTGATTGTCACTGAGTTCAAGGTACGATAATCAACACATAACCTGGACGTACCATCCTTCTTTTTCATAAGAAGCATCGGGGCTCCCCAAGGCGATCCACTAGCACGAATGAATCCCTTGGTTCTAAGCTCTTCAATCATCTTGTACAATATCTCCAACTCTGACGGCACCATCCTGTAGACTCTCTCTGACAGTGGGGCTGTCCCGGAATCAAGTCTCTAGTGAACTCGATCTCCCGCTCCGGAGGCATACCTGGAAGTTCTTCTGGGAAAATATCTGGGAACTCCTCGACTATCCTGGGCAACTGAACTGCTGCTACTGCCATCCGCAATGCTGGAGGAGATGACTCAACTGCACTTCGGGAGAAAGAAAACTCTGGCTCGCCTGGAATGCTAAAAACAACCCTGCCAATGTGGCAGTCTATCCTAGCATACTGGTTCCTCAACCAATCCATCCCTAGGACCACATCATAATCGGCCATCGGGAACTCTATCAATCTAGCGGGGAATTCTCTACCGCTAACTACGATCCGACACGAGAAAAACACTCTATCTACTCCCACAAGTCCATTACCAGTAAGTATATTAAGCCTTACTGATAATGACTCGGGCTCCAATCCTACCCGTGTCGCGAATCGTGCAGACATAAATGAATGCGATACACCAGAATCAAATAAAGCTGAAGCTGGAAAGGAGTTGACGAGAATAGTAGCTGCCACTACCTCTCCTGGTGCCAATCCTTCCTCCAGGGTCATCACCATAGCCTGACCGTGCCCTCGGGGTGTTGGTCCCCTCTGCTGAAATCCTCGCTGACTGCTCTGACTCTGGACTTGGACTTGTGCATACTGCTGGGGGTTCTGCTGCTGGAACACTTGGGTCTGAGGCGGCAAGGGCCTCGGCAATGGATATTGCTGCTGCTGGACCGGAGCTGGTCCTCTCACCGAAGAGCTAGAAAGGTTGGACGATGATGAACCACCCCTATTCGGCAGGATCCAACCCTATGGTCTGCTGCTCCACAAGCCAGACACAATCCCTGTGCCCTGCGACATTCTGCCACCACATGGCCTGGCTTCCCATAATGAGAACAACCCACTGCGGAAGATTGCTTCTGCTTCTGCTGCTGCTGAGGGTGCATCGGAGTGGAATGCTGAACCGACGTCACTGAGGCCGCTCGCCTCGGAGCTCCAATAGTCAAGGCCCTGGCTGCCGGGGCTGGTGCTGAAGACTGATTCATCTGCCCATGAGATCTCTTCCGACCCCCGGCCCTATCTACGATCCTCTGGGAGGTATACTCATGCCTCCTAGCTGCTCTCAAGACTGCATCAAAAGTCTGATGCTCAAATTGCTCTACTGCCAACAAGATCTCCAGATAAAGTCCCTGCTGGAACCGCTGGGCTCTATCATACTCGGTTGCCACCAAGGTGGGAGCAAACCGACTAAGTCTGGAAAACTCGGCCGCATATCCGTCGATCGTCCTGCCTCCTTACTTCAGATTGGTGAACCTCGTCTGTAGATCGTACCGAGCTACAGCATCAAAATATTTGGTCTGGAATCTCTCCCGGAATGCTGCCTATGGAATGGGTGCTGCTAATCCAACGGCCTGCGCTGCCCACCAACTGCGGGCAAGATCTAACAACTGCAGGCGCACAACGGCCACCTTCTCGTTCTCTGGGGACTTGGCTGCTTCTAGAATCACCTCTGTGTCCTGAAGCCATGCATCTGCTGCGATAGTATCTTCACTACCGTCGAAGAATGGAGGGTTCAAGCGCTTGAAGCTGTTGGTCGTGCTGTTACCCTGATGACCACCCCGGGTCAAAGCATCCGTCACTGCCTGGTGTAAGGCATCTCCACGCCGGTCTTGGGAAGCTATCAAGGTCCTGACGAGTCCTACCAAAGTGCCGTCATCATGTTCTACAGGTTGAACTGGCTGAACCGGTGGCTCTCCGCCAGAAGGCACGACTCTGGAGGCTACTCCAGAATGCTGGACTTGATCTCCAGGTTGCTGCTGGTCTACGGAAGGTGCTCCGCCTTGCTGATCGACCGGGTCAGGTACTATGCCGCTGAAGAAGACGACATAGAAAACAAATAAGGAAGGACCAGGACAGACCAACGATGCAAGCAGGTGATCAGGACAAGAATCCAGGGATTCAGAGGATACAAGCAGTGTTCAAGGGCGGATATTGATTGAGACATCTATTCGGTAAACCCTCACATATCTTGATTTACAAGACCTGCATGGGCCACCACTTAAACCATGTCACGCCCCAGAACCAGAATACTGGAGAGCGGGGGCAGACATAGCCAGCTACGTATATGAAATGGAATCCATCTCGCTATACGGTCACGGCTGTCTAGATACATGAGGGTTTATCTACAAGCCAACAGTCTCTTAAGGTCATGAACAAGCCTAGTGTCTCAATCACAAGCAAGTAAGTAAAGTCACAAGATGTATGATCATTAAATATACAACAGTAAGGCGTCCCAAACATTACATATTCAGTTGATCATGAAGCTAGTCGTTACAAAATGTCAGGACTAGCAAGAGTTTAGTCATACATGATCAACCCTATGATCTGTTAATCATGTTACAGCCCGTAGGCAGACAGTAAGTAAAAGTACAATCGAGCTAAACAGGTGCTCGTCGGCTAAACGCCTCAAAAGAATAATTTTTACAATAGAGTGGGAGAGCCAAAAATAACCCACTCGTTGCCAAGGTTCCGTCTAGTGGCCACCATCTGGCTGGAAGGTCGGTAGATCCTCTGGAGCTGCTCCGAAATCTGGCCACACAAAACCAGCTGGGTCAGACCCCAGAAAGAGCAAGTGCCACAAAGGAGGCTTCACTTAAGAACTAAAACCAGCAATCAGCACAAGGGTATAAATAAAAGTAAGAACTGGAATAAAGTAAGAACTAGAAATAAAAAAATACATCAGGATGATATACGACGAGATAACCATGAAACTATTCAGATAACCAGGTTACAACCTGTAAACCAAACAAGGACCGGGGTTGTAACCCTTTGTCTGAACAGAACTTAAAATTCTCACCATTTATCGATAAAATAAATGCAAGCATTCTGGTCATGCAGCAATCTGGAACAGGATCAGGGCAAGACTAGACTAGTTAGACTCCATCTAATCATTTCACGGCCAAACAAGAATTACGGCTTGATACTTTAACTAACTAGGGTTGTCACAAGCCTAATTACTAACAAGATGCAGTGAGATTATTCTACAGCCACAAGCCCTGCAGACCATCCAGGTTACCCGGGTTAAAAGATTAGAGTTAAATTCAGGTGGGTACATCGTCCAGGAAACGAATGTACCCTTAGGTAGCTTGAAGGGTGCAACACATGACAGTGTGCTGGAAATGTGCCCTATTCGACGGCAGGCTACAGATCCCAAGGCGTACCCAGGTAACGGGATTGCCTGTAGCTGGGAAATCTCTTCATGACTAATGTATTAATCTAGTTATTAGTCCTTAGTTCATTTCAATAGGTACTCCTGACCGTGGTACTCAGGAGTCCCATCCTAGACATGATGCAAGACAGGACTGGTTTATTTATACAAACACAATCGCCCACGGTGTCCAGATTAATTATACAGGTCATGTCATGTCAGGTAGCCGTCGCAACAGCTATTCGAAATAATCATGTCAGGTTATCATGCCAAGTGTACTTGCCAGGAGTGCGCCACGACGGGCCACTATCAGGTCCTGTCAGGTTACTCATGTCAGGAGTGCACCACTACGGGTCACTATCGTGTCAGGCTCAGTTATCCTTTCCAAACATATTACATAAATTCGTGATTATCAAGTTCATGACAAAAGACATAAGGATATAAAATGGGCGTAAGATATCTAATAAAATTTCAATATACAGGGCTATAGAAGAGCCAAGCTTAAGGAAAATAAAACCAAATCTGACACGGATGACATAAGACCAAGTCAGCCAAAGGCCATACGCTCAGTGCAAAAGTCATACGCTTAGTGCAAGTCATACGCTCAGTGCAAGTCATACGCTCAGTGCAAGTCATACGCTCAGTACAAGTACTCCATACGCCTCCAAAAGGCAGCGTATGAGGTCCATACGACTCCTTGTCACCCAAGTGAGCGTATGCAAGACATACGCTCCCAAAAGGCAGCGTATGGACTCCATACGACTCCTTGTCACCTAAGTGATCGTATGCAAGACAAACGCTCCCAAAAGGCAGCGTATGGACTCCATACGACTCCTTGTCACCCAAGTGAGCGTATGCAAGACATACGCTCCCAAAAGGCAGCGTATGGACTCCATACGACTCCTTGTCACCCAAGTAAGCGTATACAATACATACGCTCCCAAAAGGCAGCGTATGGACTCCATACGACTCATCAAGGCAGCGTATGAGGTCCATACGACTCCTCGTCAAGGCAGCGTATGCAAGACATACGCTTCCAAAAGGAAGCGTATGAGTCTGACAGCGCTGCGCTAAAGAGCACCCGCAGCTCAGTGGCGCAAGCTAAAAAGCTCACGCACTGTTTACTGTCTTCTCCAAACAGCAAGAACTCCATGGTTGAACCCAAGCTTCAAAAGTCCATAACTTGGTCAAAATAAGTCCAAATCCAACTTTGCAAAGTTCTATCTTGGGTGAAATTCAATTCTCTCCAACATAAGAACATCAAAACCCATAAAAATACAACTTAAATAGATCAAAACCTTGCAAAACCGAAAATAAAAGAAACTTAGATCTAGAACAATGGAGACTCCAAATCATAAAATATCAAGTTCTAATGTTGATCACCATGGCCTAGTCTAGCTAATGGACAAATAAAAAGTGGTTCTCAAGTGGTGGCAAGGTGCACTTGCCTAAGGGGTGTTGGTGTTGTGTGGAGGAAGGAAGAAGAAGAAGATGAAAAAATTAATGAGAGAATTATGAGGAGAGAGAAAGGTAGGTAGAGATAATAAAGAGGGTGGTTGTGGTGGAAATGAGGGAGGAGCATAGGCTAAGGTGTTCCAATGTAAAATAAACCAAACCAAACCAATCCTTCTCTATAAAATAAACCAAGCCGGGTCGAGAACGAATGTACGAGAAATCCAAAATCCGCTAGTCAAGAAAATAAGATACATGCCAAAATCCAACTTTGAGTATAATTACGAAATATGGGAAACGGGGGTGACAGAACTGATACCCAACATCACCTTTACACAAGATGATATGCTGTTGGAAGATAATTGCCATGACCGACCCCCTACTTCACGGGATATGTCGATACCATGAAGGTTGATCGCATTTTGATCGATCCTAGGATTGCACTTAGCATCATGCCAAAGACTCTACTAGATGCATAAAAGATTCCTATACCCAATCTTTCAATGACCATCACGACAATCTTAGGATTCAATTCTGGAAGAAGTGAACCTCTGGGAAAGATCCGCTTGAAAGTTCAAATAGGCAATTTTCGTACAAAGGTTACTTTCTACATGATCGATAATCATGGCTCTTATAATGCTTTGCTAGGAAGACCCTTTCTGCATAACATTGTACCATCCACTCTACACCAATACTTCAAATATAAGGACGCCAATGGAGAGGTCCAAAAGGAAGTAGCTGACCTAAATCCTTTCAAGGGCATTGAAGCGTATTATACAGACTCTCGGATGTATAAGGAAGAGTTTATGAAGGTTGTATTGGCGATGGATAATGAGGAAGATCAGAAAGATACTTAAAAAGATGTTCGCATGATCCCCGTCAAGGGACGTACTACACGTCCCTCTTCTTCTCAGACGTTGACTATACATCTTTCCTCTCATAACAAACAGCCTCCTGCTGTAGAAAGGGAACAAAAGGAGATCACCCCTTCTGAGCCTCTAGTTATCGACCTTGGTCGTAATAAACCTTCACCTTCTCCTTCTCCTTCTCCTTCTCCTTCTCCTCCTCTAGTTATCACCTTACTAAGCCTTCTGATAAGGCTAAGAATCCTCCTTCTTCTCCTCTGGTTATCAACCTTACTAAGCCTTCTGTTAAGTTTAAGAATCATGTTGTAAATGATGATGTACAAATCAATAAAATAGCATCTCCTTTACAATATATTAATGTTTTTTATTATACTCGATGTTATTTAAAAATGTTAGATAACTTTGAACCACTTACCATAGGAGCAGTTCAAGCTTCCCAAAATGAAGTATTTTTCGAACCAATGCAGGACTCCTTTTTCTTAGTTTCCTCCAGAAAGAAAGATGAACTTTATATACTTTTTAGTAAAAGAACAGAACAGAAGATTATGTCCGATAGTGAAAAAGAAAATCACGATAACGAAAGACTTCAACTACGTTGTTATAGTCAACGATCAAGAGATATCATTCAAAAAATAGGCTATAATTTTAAAGCTGGTCTCAATGGCGGTAAAGGAAGGCGAACTCCTATTCATATTCCTGCTCCAAAAGGAAAATCGCAACAATACCATAGTAAAATGAAGCAGGGACTGGGTTATACTTTGCCAATACCGACTCCAGAAGCTTTCGAATCCGAAAAAGAAGAACGATCTAACTCTTCTGATTCTGTCTCATGGGATTCAGACACCAGTGTAGGGTACGTCCATCGAGTGACTCTATATTCCAATATGGTAACTGCCGAATTCTCGGAAGACGATGAAGATTTTACGGAAGTCTCTAAATCTGATCCTTGGGCACAAAGGATGGATAGTCAATGGGAGCTTCGCTTCGAGCAACGTGAGCTGCCTACCAAAGATCAGTTGGTTCAAGTCGATGTTAGAGATGAAACCTCCTCAAGACCAATATTTGTCAGCAAAAGCCTCACTGAAGTAGATAAACAAGAACTGATCCAACTTATTAGGAAATACATTGATGTTTCTCTTGGAGCTATAAAGACATGCCGGGATTAGATCCACAGATTGCTACCCTTAAACTCAACATTCTGCCAAATAAGAAGCCAGTTAAGCAACAACAACGTCAATTTTGACCTTACATGATGGATGCCATAGAAGCTGAAATCAAAAAGCTCATTCCCTGTGGCTTTATCAGAGAATAACAACAACTGGAATGGGTGGCTAATGTTTTTCCAGTTTTGAAGAAAATAGGAAAAGTCCGAGTCTGCATTGACTTTAGAGACCTTAATGAAGCTTGTCCCAAAGACGAATTTCCTCTTCAAATTAAGATGCATCCGGAAGATGAGAAACATACATCTTTTCGCACTCCTCTTGGAGTCTATTTCTATGCAGTCATGCCGTTTGGTCTGAAAAATGCTGGTGCAACTTATCAGCGGGCCATGAGTACTATCTTTCGTGATCATTTACGAAAGACGGTTGAATGCTATGTAGACGATATTGCTGTAAAAAGTCATCTAAAGAAAGACCACATTCAAGACTTGAGAACTATATTCGATCTAATGTGCCAGCATCAACTCAAGATGAATCCCACCAAGTCATTCATGGGAGTCTCTAGTGGCAAATTTCTTGGATTCGTTATTACCTCTAAAGGTATACACATTGACCCTAAAAAAATTAAAGCCATTCAAGAGATGCGTCCTCCACGCAACCTAAAAGAGCTACGAGGATTCCAGGGACGGCTTGCATACATCAGGAGATTCATCTCAAATCTCTCTGGACGTTGTAGACCGTTTACTCAACTCATGAAGAAAGGTGTATCTTTTATTTGGACTGAAGAATGTCAATAAGCATTTGAAGACATAAAGTGGTACTTGTTGAACCCTCCAGTTATAGTGACTCCAGTCTCAGGAATACCCTTTCTGATGTTTGTTCGAGCAATAGACCATTCACTTGGTGCTTTATTAGCTCAAAAGAATAAAGAAGATCATGAACAAGCTATCTATTATCTTAGCCGTACAATGATTAAAGCTAAACATCGATACACCCCAGTGGAAAAAGAATGTCTAGCTTTGATATTTGCTGTTCAAAAGACGAGACATTATATCACTGGCTAAACTATTCATGTTATTTCTAGAGTTAACCCTCTCCGGGTCTTGATGAAGAAGCCCAGTACACTCAACTCTAGGCTTGCAACATGGGCCATATTGTTAGTACAATATGATATGGTTTATGTTCCTCAAAAGTTTGTTAAAGGTCAAGCCCTTGCTGACTTTCTGGCAGCTCATTCAGTTTTCGAAACGTCTAAACTCTACAACGAGATTCCAGATGAAACTTTGGAGTCCAACATGATTTCAGAAGAAATTCTTACATGGAATCTATTCTTTGATGGTGCATCCAGAATCGGACCAAAAGGTGCTATTGTTGCAGAAGTTGGAATCATCCTCGTCTCACCAGAAAGGTTAGCTATTCAAAGAGCTTATTCCTTAGATGAGTCATATTCCAATAATATGGCTGAATACAATGTTCTGCTTATTGGTCTCCAATTGGCTAAATAATTAGATATTGAGTATCTTGAAGTTTACGGAGACTCCAAACTGATTGTCAACCAAGTTAGAGGTACGTACGAAGTTCGATATCAAGATTTGGTTCCATATCGAGCGTATATGCCGAGTGTGTAATACAGACGCTGATGCACTCGCTAATCTTACAGCAGTGTTAGCAATTCCCGTAAGACGACAACAAATGATCGTTATCACTAATAGAAAGTTATTTTGCGTCAAAAATAACTTAAATATTGAAGTCAACAACTCAAACATGGAATTCAACAATTCGGTTGAAGTTTGTACTATCAGTAAAGATTGGAGGACTCCTTTCATAGACTTCATGGTCCATGATATCTTGCCCGAAGATCCTAAGGAGGCTACAACAATTCGTCGGCGGTCACTCAGATTCTATTATAATCATGCAACAAAGATATTCTACAGACAAACATTTGATGGCTTACTCACATGCTGTCTCGCAGGAGAGGAAGCAAAATAAATACTTCGTAAAGCTCATGACGGTGTTTGTGGTGCACATCAACCTGGTCCTAAACTACAGGATCGTATTCGTCGTATGGGCTACTATTGGCCCTCGATGATATCTGATGCAATCGAGTATGCAAGGAAGTGAAGAGCATATCAAATCCATGCTGACTTCATCCATCAACCATCAGAATTTCTTCACCCGACGGTAGCATCATGTCCCTTTGAAGCTTGGGGCATGGATATCATTGGTCCTATTAACCCTTCCTCGTCTCGAGAACATCGGTTCATATTGGCCATAACTGATTATTTTTCAAAGTAGGTTGAAGCTATACCTCTAGCTGAGGTCAAGACATGCAGTGTTATCAATTTTATTCAGCATCATGTGATCTACATATTCGGTGTTCCTCGGCGAATCATTCATGATAATGGGCTACAATTCATCAGTCAGAAGTTTACTCAATTCTGCGATGACAACAGGATCAATAATATTGCTTCTATAGCTTACAATCCTGCAGCTAACGGGTTGGCCAAAGCATTTAACAAGACCATCATCAAATTCCTCAAGAAGTTTGTTTCTACCAATAAACGGAACTGGAGTAAAAAGCTTGAAGAATGTCTGTGGGCTTACCGTACTACTTTACGTACTCCTACAGGGTGCACACCTTTCTCTTTGGTATACGAATGTGAGGCCGTCTTATCATTGGAAATCCAGATCCCTTCCCTAAGGATTGCCATTGCCAATGAACTCACAACCGAAAACAATGATCGTCTAAGACTTCAGGAGCTTGAAGCGCTTGACGAAAAATGGCTCCTAGCTCAACAACATATTGAGTTATACTAAGCTCGTTTATTAAAAGAGCAAAGTTTTCTCCAACAGAGATTATCAATTGACTGGTATGGATGGTCGAGGCACCATGATGTCCATTAATGGCAAATTTCTCAAGAAATATCATGTTTGAAGACAAAGAGATATCAACACAGAGAATCATAATGTAAATAAAATTACTTTTATTTGCATAACTCAAATAGAAGGAAATACATAAAATTAACGAGGACCAGGGCCCTCTTGATTGAAAACATATTTCGCAAGAAGCTCGAAGACATTATTGTCCGACGACACCTGTAGTTCACAAGCAACCTTCCTCAGAGCTTCTTTCTCGGCAGTACTTCTAGGCTCCACCAGTTTGGCAAGAATGTCCTATTTTGATTCAGGAACAACCAAGCTTTCTCCCACTTCTGGCCGAATAGGTGGCGAAGGCTCGTCTGAATGAGCGTTGATGGCGGCTTCGATCTTTGGGATGGCCTCAGCCTCCTTGGGAGCATCTTCAGAAGATATTTGTGATGAAAGTATAGTTGTGGATAACATTCTCAAAAAAAAGGGTTTCATACTATTTATAGACTGAAAGGCCACAACAGTCTATCGTGGGAACCGAAGCGACCTTTCCTCAAAAAGGCATGTTCGTTCATTCATCTCCTTTAATCTCGTAAAAAATTCTTCATTTATTCTTTTTCTCGAGAACCGAAGCGACCTTTCCTCGAAAAGGCATGCTTATTCACTCATTAATCTTTTTTGGCCTACATTTATTATCTTTTATTTACTTTCTCGTAAATAAAGCGACAGATAATAAATACTCAAAATCCCTCATGGAGTCCATCCAAATCATCAATTCTGCCTTTTAAAACCCAACTGTTTTAAAAGATACCTTATCTTTATAATAAATTCGTATTATCACAAATATTCTCTTTTTAGACATGATATCCTGTCTTTGAGTCCCAGCTGGCTTGAAGATCATCAATAGAAAAATGAATTCACGACTATATTACCTCTGGATTCTATTTTCTATATCATCACATCAAATCAAGTCATAAAAGAGAGAAAAATCATTCTTTATTCCTTCTTTAAAAAATATATATATATAGATACATCTTAATGGAAATCTATTACATCACAGATTTTTATTCTAAATATGACAAATAGAGGTCTATTACATCTTTGGCTCTTCTTGTTGGTGCCAGTTCCTTGTTGACTCGACCTGAAGCAGCGAGCAAAGTAACAGAATCAACTCTGGTCTTCTCTCTCAGGAAGACGAGAGGAGAACGACAAAGTACAGCAGCTCGAAGACAAGATACTATCAATACAACTGGTGGAGAAAAGACGACCCTTCGTGAGAAGTAGGAATTAGATCACCCTTGTGATATGATTCCTAGTTCTGTGTCTCCACCATCCAACTCTCATACAAAGGACCTTCCTACCATCTCGAGGAAGCCCTTTTAAACATGAAGAGTTCTGAGCTCTCTGATGTGTGTGTGTCAAGTTGGTTCAGCTCTATAGTATCTAAGATCACCGATACCAGTTCTAAAGAATCTTGCCAACCGATTCCTTGCAAGAAGTGAACGAGAAGAAGTTAGTGAGTTTGCAGAGTACATTGATCAAATCTGTACAAAAATTACAGGTTGCGTCGAGACTTCTATGTTGCACAGCATCTGTGTTGTGCCACATTTTGTATAGCGCAGCATCTGTGTTGCGCCATATTTTGTATGGCACAGCATCTGTGTTGTGCCACATTTTATATGGCACAGTATCTGTGTTGTGCCACATTTTATATGTCGCAGCATCTGTGTTGTGCCATATTTTGTATAGCATAGCATCTGCGTTGCATCGCATCTATATAGCACAACATCTCTGGTGTGCCACATCGCATAACACAGTTCGAATACTATGTGAGCGACAACAACCAAACCCTAAAAAGGGTGGCACGAGTCAGAAGGTGAATCGAACTATAAAAAGAGAAGGTGCACGATGAACAGATCAAACAAAAGACCCTAAAAAGGATTTGGTTGATACGATCGATGCATGGATCAATGATCAAAATGCTCACCTTTGATGGTCGGTGTCACGACCCGCACCCTGTATAGGGGCACAAAAAGTGGGTACGTCCAGCCTACGCCGCAGTGTCGGCGGTAGAACGCTGTCCTAGGTCAATCATCTAACAATATAAAAGTACCTATACAGTTTATACTCTCCGAATGGAGGTGACAAACAGAATACAATCTCAATCACATCTAGGTAGAAGAATGAAAGATAGATAGATAGACAGTAACTCAAAGAGAACAGTAGAATAGATGAAATAAGTCTAAGTGTCTAGGATACATAACATCCAGAATGTCAACTCATAATACAATAAGTCTAAGAGTCTATATATCTCAACATCTCAAAATACAACTCAGAATGTGAGACAAAAAGATAATATGAAAAATACTGTCTAGCTAAGCTAGCCTAGACTACTGGGGCAACATCCTCGGCTGCAGGTGGATCCTGCTGAGGGTCCACAACATAAGTATCATCTAGTCCTGCTCCATAATAGGTAGACACCAGGGCCTCATCCTCATCCTCTGTAATATTTTCAACAGGTCCAGTCAGGACAGGAACGAGCACAATACATCTCACACAGTTCATAACAGGTTAGGAAATACGATACAGGCAATAGAGTACGATACAAGAAATGCTGAAAGAAAATATACGCTGTAAAAGAGATAGCTGTAATGAAATATCTACTGTATATAGAGAACTATAAGTGACTAGTGATGTAGAGTACAAGATAGGCATGTGAATGGCTAGAATTTATACACGATTACACTACTGAGTTTGTACATGATTACACTACTTTAGAATTATTCACATGTCCACTTCTACTCTCCCGTTACCCCAATCAATACACAAGGATCGAGACAAGTTACGTTATTATACATGATATCACATGGGGCCCATGAAAGGGTGCACATGATAGTATACATGAGGGCTCTGTGAACATGAGAGTACATGATCACATGAGTGCACATGCATGATGGAAGCATAGGTGTACATGATGAAAGTGAAACACACGTAGCATGAAGTACCCGATGCTCCCGAGGGGGATAACATCTCATGTAAAGATCCATATAATACCAATCCGTGTTACCAACGTGACAGCATCAAGTAAAGAAATCTAGAGCGAGAAGTAAAGCCTGAACAAGTATGAAACGGTCAGAGAATGTACTCGCCTGATAACTGAATGTCTGAAGAGGATATACTGTCTGAGGAGAGGTGTATGGCTCCTAATCAAAGCAATACAAGTCACAATGTATCCACAATGGTAAAAATAAAGTATACAATGCATACTACATGATTCTAGGTCAATCTGGTCAAAAGTCAACTCTTGGTCAACTCAATAGTCAAACTGGGTCACAGGAAGTCATACTAGGTCACAGGGGATCAAACTGAGTCAAATAAAGTCAAACAAGGTCAAACAAGTCAAGGTTAGTTAAATCTAGGTTAAAGTCAACTCTTGGTCAACATTCTAATCAAACTAGTCAAATACTAGTCAACGTGCTCAATCTGGTCAAGTCTAGGTCAAACTTAGACCAACTAAGGTTTTGGTCAAACAAAGACTAGTCAGTAAGGTAATTAGGTTAAACAAAGACTAGTCAATAAGGTAATCAGGTCAAACATGGTCAGACTAGTTAAACTAGTCATTTTTAGGTCAATTAGGTCATGGTTTGACCAATAGTTGACTTTGGTCAACAATGGTCAACATTTTGGTCAACCTAGGTCTAGTAGTCCTAATGGTCTATCCTAACTCATTGGCCATAGGCCATAGGCTAATAACTAAGTTCCATAGGCTAATACCATATAGGTATCTATATATATATATATACAATAGACACATACACTATCTACACCATATATATATATATACATAGGCCATAATATATATATATACATATCTACAATATATATACAATATACATACCCACTATATATACCATATATAGCCAAATATGTAAAATACTATAAATATACTCACTATATATAACATATATATATACATATATATTTACATATAACAACCACATAGGCCTATAGCCTATGTAATACCCTAGGTATCTATGTATAGACACATTATATATAATGACACACTATATAAACTAATACAATATATATATATCAATATATGCATATATATATATATATATGAAACATATATATACTACATATTTATAGAGAGAGAAGTAAGAGAGAGAATTAGAGAGAGGAAGAGAGGACAGTGAGAGAGAGGGACTGCAAGACACACACAGGGAAGGGGAGGGGGCTGTTCTCAGATTTTCTGAGAACAGGAAAACAGCCCCCCACTCACACACACAATACACACACACCCCTAATATATACATACATGTATATACACATGTATATACATGTATACACCCTAAAAACTCACATACACACACATATATACATATACATATGTATACAACACTGAAATATATATATACATGTATACATCATAATAAAAATCAAATCAAAACTCATTTTTGAAAACTGGAAAATAATCCCAAAATCTGGAAACTATGGACTGTGCATAGGTAAATAGGGTAAACCCAAAAACACATATGTAACCGAGCTAAGGCTCGAATCCCAAGGTTGGTAACTGTGTCCCACAGTGTCCTCTAGTGTCTAGGGGGCCTGACACGACACCACGACACGGTTTGACATGTCCAAAACTCAAAAGAACCCAATCGAATAAACTGGGATACACACACACTATACAGCGTCGTGCACGTGTTCACGTGTCTCGTGCTCACGACACAGGACACGTAAGTTGTCGTGCTCGTGTCCCTAGGTTCGCCTAGGGTCAGGCTACACACCTAGGACCCTGACACGCACCCACGTGTCGCCGTGTCCAAATGGGAAGCCCATATCAGTCATGAAATACGCGACTGATACGCGCGGTTACACTGCATCGTACAGAGATGCACACGCCTTGTGGACACGACACGAGCCACGTGGGGCCTCGTGGTCATGCCCACGTGTAGCCCACGTGTAGGGCTACACACTCGTGCAAACACGAGGTGTCCAAGTGTTGTGTCCGCGCGACACGATACGCGCGAAGTTAGCCCCCGCGTGCGTGTGTGCTGACAGCGCGTGTCCAGTGCGAGTGAGATTTCTCACTCGACACGACACGACGCGAAACCAAACTTTGGGGGCATGCATGCAGACATTGCCCCCGTGTCCGAGTCAAATATCTCGTGTCCTAGTGCTCTCTGCAGTGAGCACGAGGAGCGTGGTAGCAGGGCACGCACGCGAGCCTCGTGCAGCGGGTTCGTGTCCATTTTGGACACGGACACAGCACGAAAACGTGCTCAGTCCACTTGGGTTGTGTCCTTCATGTCTAGGGCTACCCAAAAATATATTTTGTTTTACATTTTAACAAAAACAAATCTTTTGTGGCATTTCATCAAACAAGGTTTCCTAGCCTAGGATACGTGTCCGATACGGACACCAAACCAACTCAAATTTTCACCAAACTTGACCTACAGTTCCCTGGTACCTAGATGCATGCAAATATGAAGAGAAAATACAATATTAACATGGTTTGAGGGTATTTACCTATTTGTGTATTTCTAATGGAAATCAATGAGAGGGGGGGTGTCCTTCCACTTGGTGATGCCCAAAACCCCTCAATCCTTGATAGCAGGCCCTAGCTAGTACCCTCTAGTGTAGGGGAGTCCAATGCAAGAAACGAGAGGTGATTTAGATCAAAATTGATCAAGTTATGGTCTTGTGAAGGAAATGGAATTTTTAGGTATAAAATTCATGTAAAATGATCATGAATGAAATTAATGGGATTATATAGGAAGGGGGGTAGTGTTTGGCTGCCATGGGGGTAGGGGAGGGTGTCCTACTACCTTGCAAACTTAGCCCCTAAGTCTTTGACTAAGGGGTTAGATATTTAGGTTCTAAAATATCTAAAAAGTGAAATATCTAGATATTTATCTAACTAGATATTTATACATAAAGCTAATATCTAACATTAGTCTTCTAGGTTAGTTGCTAACCTCTAGATTAGTGCTAAACTAGGTTAGGGACTAACATGACACTAATCAATAATTAAACAATAATAAAAACACATAAATACAAATAATTCTAAATAAATCCTAGAAAATTACCAAAATACCCTTTAGGCTAAAAAGCCCTAATTTGATGTTCTAAACCTATGGCTAGGCTCACATGATCATGGTTAGTCTCTAGGTTATGAAATCTCTAGGGTTTACACTAGGGTTATACTAGTAAAGTCACAAAGTCATAAGTCGTGACTTAGAAAATAGTTTTAAATAACTAAAAATCACCAAAAATCATATCATGTCTAAAATACCATTAATAAATAATAATAAATAATAAATTTTCAAAAATAACCTAATTTCAGAAAACTGGGTGTTACAAGTCTACCCTCCTTAAAATAATTTTGTCCTCGAAATTTAGATAGTCGTACTCCTCCTAGGTCAAACCTTCAACAATCAGGGTCGAAGCTACTACCTAGCAACATACAAGGTCAACAAGCAAAATATGGGTAGTAGACCTATACTGGGTCATGTCCAAAAATTGGCTGGCAGTTTTAGGTCATAAGGTGCCCTTAATCCAAATCAAAATCAAAAGTAACTCTATGGGGTAAATCAGGGTAGAGTCTCGGGTTAGGAAAATCGTACTAAGCAAATGAAGCACACGATAGTATGCCTGAGTGGGACACTAAGGTCATGGGTGTAGTATGTCATATTTAGGTTACGTATGTAAAATTAGTTTTGAGAAAACAACTAGTCTTGTGCTCTTAATTTAAAAGTCATGGTAACGTGTCTACGGTGATCATAATTTAGAGTGGGAAAGGTCTATGTTACCTAAATCGAACCAGAAATTATGATGCAATAGTGGTACCAAGGGGATAGGTTAAATGGGACAGTCTGTGGTCTCATCTAGGTGCACTAGTCATTCTAGATCAAGACTGTCCTATGGTATCAAAACGTACAAGCAATCTAGGGTGTCCTAATTGGGAAGGTAAGGGAACAACAATCATCAAGGCTATAGGGCCGTCTACCATCCTATATGAAAATTTGTCATTAACAAGTAAGTGAGAAATTATTAAAAGTTACTATTCCATAAAGTGGTAAAAGAAAATTGAAAATTTAGGCACAAACAATCACAAATAGATTTTAGTCTTGACACGATCTAAGTTGATCAATTTCAGGATAAATCGAGATTTGGGCAAGGTGGAAAATCAATGAAATCAAGTATGAGCACGAGCATCCAATGATGAAGATCCAGGTCATGATTAAATTTAATTCAACTGGATACGAATACGAGGTTCATAGGCGATAAAATAATTCCAAGGAGAATTGTCAAGGCTATTACGGATAAGATTCTAGGGCAAGTTTAACTATGTCTCCATCCACGTAGATTAATATATGAAAAAAGCGAACCAAAACGCAATAGGTTGATCAGACCATCATGCGCCGGTTCTGATTAGATAATATGTTAGTGGGTGTACAACCAATAAAATATATCATGATCAAGCTCGAAAAGGATAAGCTTGTAAAACTAAGGATAAATTTATAGCATAAGATATAAGTAAGGGTGGAAATGATGAAAGAAGATACATAGTCCAAGATCCTTAACCAATCGGGTCAAGCATTCAAGGTAAGGTACAAGGTTAAGTATTCAAGGATTCAAGCAGAACACCATCACATGCCAGGTCGAAAGAATTGAGCCAAGGTGGATCTCTAATTGAAATAATAATTAATTTAGTATCATGGTAGAGGTTATAGTTTAGCCACTTGACCAGAAAATCATATCAAGAAAATAGAGTACAAGGAGACGAGTTTCAGTAGGACATAGAATACTTATATGAAGGTAGGCTAGTCTTGGTCTTACATGCGAAGTTTGTTGGAAGGTAACAGCTAGTATTATACTCTGAATATCTAAGTCACGGTAAAGGACGTCCAATGATCTAGAATAGAAAGTGGGAGTTCAAGACGTGATAATTGATGCAAAAATTAAAGAAGATCAAATTAACCCATGGAATAAAATTAATTAGGAATCTAGTAAATAATTTAGGAACACAGTCCTAGGGATAGATAGGCTACTAGATGAATATAGTTAGGGTTCGATAAGTCAAAGGTCAAGGTTAGAAGGTCTCAATAAGGTCTTGATTTGAGGAAATGTCGAGTAAGTCAGGTTTGGGATACAATCACATAGATTGGTAGGAGTTGAGCAAGATGCAAAAATAGAGGGAACAGTTCATTTTAGTGGAAAGCAATTAGCAAGAGAATTAGATGGCAAGAAACAGATGAGACTTTTCTCATAAATGTGATTGAGTACCTTAAAATAAAATATATTAATCTAACACAAAGAAATTAAAATCAACAACTACAAAAATTTCAAAATCATCTACTAACACCAGGATTCAAAATTCTACAATGAATCCTCCAAAATCAAATTCAATCAAGGGAAAAGGAGTTTAAATCGTAATTCAAATAAGATTCTCAAGGGTCATCCCAGGAATCTCTCAAGATATCCTAACAATGATTGAGTATCCTCTCTCACTAAACCTATTCCTCAAATCCTATCGCAGGCTGTAGTGATACTCTAGTTCGAATATCACTACATAAACTCGACCTGCATGGGCCACCACTAAAAATGTGTCACGACCCGCACCCTGTATAGGGGCACGAAAAGTGGGTACGTCCAGCCTACGCCGCAGTGTCGGCGGTAGAACGCTGTCCTAGGTCAATCATCTAACAATAAAAAAGTACATGTACAGTTTATACTCTCCGAATGTAGGTGACAAACAGAATACAATCTCAATCATATCTAGGTAGAAGAATAAAAGATAGATAGATAGACAGTAACTCAAAGAGAACAGTAGAATAGATGAAATAAGTCTAAGTGTCTAGGATACATAACATCCAGAATGTCAACTCATAATACAATAAGTCTAAGAGTCTATATATCTCAACATCTCAAAATACAACTCAGAATGTGAGACAAAAAGATAATATGAAAAAGACTGTCTAGCTAAGCTAGCCTAGACTACTGGGGCAACATCCTCGGCTGCAGGTGGATCCTGCTGAGGGTCCACAACATAAGTATCATCTAGTCCTGCTCCATAATAGGTAGACACCAGGGCCTCATCCTCATCCTCTGTAATATTTTCAACAGGTCCAGTCAGGACAGGAACGAGCACAATACATCTCACACAGTTCATAATAGGTTAGGAAATACGATACTGGCAATAGAGTAAGATACAGGAAATGCTGAAAGGAAATATACGCTGTAAAAGAGATAGCTGTAATGAAATATCTACTGTATATAGAGAACTATAAGTGACTAGTGATGTAGAGTACAAGATAGGCATGTGAATGGCTAGAATTTATACATGATTACACTACTGAGTTTGCACATGATTACACTACTTTGGAATTATTCACATGTCCACTTCTACTCCCCCGTTATCCCCAATCAATACACAAGGATCGAGACAAGTTACGTTATTATACATGATATCACATGGGGCCCATGAAAGGGTACACATGATAGTATACATGAGGGCTCTGTGAACATGAGAGTACATGATCACATGAGTGCACATGCATGATGGAAGCATAGGTGTACATGATGAAAGTGAAACACACGTAGCATGAAGTACCCGATGCTCCCGAGGGGGATAACATCTCAGGTAAAGATCCATATAGTACCAATCCGTGTTACCAACGTGACAGCATTAAGTATAGTAATCTAGAGCGAGAAGTAAAGCCTGAACAAGTATGAAACGGTCAGAGAATGTACTCGCCTGATAACTGAATGTCTGAAGAGGATATACTGTCTGAGGAGAGGTGTATGGCTCCTAATCAAAGCAATACAAGTCACAATGTATCCATAATGGTAAAAATAAAGTATACAATGCATACTACATGATTCTAGGTCAATCTGGTCAAAAGTCAACTCTTGGTCAACTCAATAGTCAAACTGGGTCACAGGAAGTCATACTAGGTCACAAGGGATCAAACTGAGTCAAATAAAGTCAAACAATGTCAAACAAGTCAAGGTTAGTTAAATCTAGGTTAAAGTCAACTCTTGTCAACATTCTAATCAAACTAGTCAAATACTAGTCAACATGATCAATCTGGGTCAAGTCTAGGTCAAACTTAGACCAACTAAGGTTTTGGTCAAACAAAGACTAGTCAGTAAGGTAATTAGGTTAAACAAAGACTAGTCAATAAGGTAATCAGGTCAAACATGGTCAGACTAGTTAAACTAGTCATTTTTAGGTCAACTAGGTCATGGTTTGACCAATAGTTGACTTTGGTCAACAATGGTCAACATTTTGGTCAACCTAGGTCTAGTAGTCCTAATGGTCTATCCTAACTCATTGGCCATAGGCCATAGGCTAATAACTAAGTTCCCTAGGCTAATACCATATAGGTATCTATATATATATACAATAGACACATACACTATCTACACCCTATATATATATATACATAGGCCATAATATATATATACATATCTACAATATATATATACAATATACATACACACTATATATACCATATATAACCAAATATGTAAAATACTATATATATACTCACTATATATAACATATATATATACATATATATTTACATATAACAACCACATAGGCCTATAGCCTATGTAATACCCTAGGTATCTATGTATAGACACATTATATATAATGACACACTATATAAACTAATACAATATATATATATCAATATATGCATATATATATATATATATATATATATATATATATATATATATGAAACATATATATACTACATATTTATAGAGAGAGAAGTAAGAGAGAGAATTAGAAAGAGGGAGAGAGGACAGTGAGAGAGAGGGACTGCTAGACACACACAGGGAAGGGGAGGGGGCTGTTCTCAGATTTTTTGAGAACAGAAAAACAGGCTCCCACTCACACACACAATACACACACACACCTAATATATACATACATGTATATACACATGTATATACATGTATACACCCTAAAAACTCACATACACACACATATATACATATACATATGTATACAACACTGAAATATATATATACATGTATAAATCATAATAAAAATTAAATCAAAACTCATTTTTGAAAACTGGAAAATAATCCCAAAATCTGGAAACTGTGGACTGTGCATAGGTAAATAGGGTAAACCCAAAAACACACACGTAACCGAGCTAAGGCTCGAATCCCAAGGTTGGTAACTGTGTCCCACAGTGTCCTCTAGTGTCTAGGGGGCCTGACACGACACCACGACACGGTTTGACATGTCCAAAACTCAAAAGAACCTAATCGGATAAACTGGGATACACACACACTATACAGCGTCGTGCACGTGTTCACGTGTCTCGTGCTCACGACACAGGACACGTGAGTTGTCGTGCTCGTGTCCCTAGGTTCGCCTAGGGTCAGGCTACACACCTAGGACCCTGACACGCACCCACGTGTTGCCGTGTCCAAATGGGAAGCCCACATCAGTCATGAAATACGCGACTGATACGCACGGTTACACTGCATCGTACAGAGATGCACACGCCTTGTGGATACGACACGAGCCACGTGGGGCCTCGTGGTCATGCCCACGTGTAGCCCACGTGTAGGGCTACACACTCGTGCAAACACGAGGTGTCCAAGTGTCGTGTCCGCGCGACACGATACGCACGAAGTTAGCCCCCGCGCGCGTGTGTGCTGACAGCGCGTGTCCAGTACGAGTGAGATTTCTCACTCGACACGACACGACGCAACACCAAACTTTGGGGGCATGCACGCAGATATTGCCCCCGTGTCCGAGTCAAATATCTCGTGTCCTAGTGCTCTGTGCAGTGAGCACGAGGAGCGTGGTAGCAGGGCACGCACGCGAGCCTCGTGCAGCGGGTTCGTGTCCATTTTGGACACGGACACAGCACGAAAACGTGCTCAGTCCACTTGGGTTGTGTCCTACATGTCTAGGGCTACCCAAAAATATATTTTTTTTACATTTTAACAAAAACAAATCCTTTGTGGCATTTCATCAAACAAGGTTTCCTAGCCTAGGATACGTGTTCGATACGGACACCAAACCAACTCAAATTTTCACCAAACTTGACCTACAGTTCTCTGGTACCTAGATGCATGCAAATATGAAGAGAAAACACAATATTAACATGGTTTGAGGGTATTTACCTATTTGTGTATTTCCAATGGAAATCAATGAGAGGGGGGGTGTCCTTCCACTTGGTGATGCCCAAAACCCCTCAATCCTTGATAGCAGGCCCTAGCTAGTACCCTCTAGTGTAGGGGAGTCCAATGCAAGAAACTAGAGGTGATTTAGATCAAAATTGATCAAGTTATGGTCTTGTGAAGGAAATGGAATTTCTAGGTATAAAATTCATGTAAAATGATCATGAATGAAATTAATGGGATTATATAGGAAGGGGGGTAGTGTTTGGCTGCCATGGGGGTAGGGGAGGGTGTCCTACCACCTTGCAAACTTAGCCCCTAAGTCTTTGACTAAGGGGTTAGATATTTAGGTTCTAAAATATCTAAAAAGTGAAATATCTAGATATTTATCTAACTAGATATTTATACATAAAGCTAATATCTAACATTAGTCTTCTAGGTTAGTTGCTAACCTCTAGATTAGTGCTAAACTAGGTTAGGGACTAACATGACACTAATCAATAATTAAACAATAATAAAAACACATAAATACAAATAATTCGAAATAAATCCTAGAAAATTACCAAAATACCTTTTAGGCTAAAAAGCCCTAATTTGATGTTCTAAACCTATGGCTAGGCTCACATGATCATGGTTAGTCTCTAGGTTATGAAATCTCTAGGGTTTACACTAGGGTTATACTAGTAAAGTCACAAAGTCATAAGTCGTGACTTAGAAAATAGTTTTAAATAACTAAAAATCACCAAAAATCATATCATGTCTAAAATACCATTAATAAATAATAAAAAATAATAAATTTTCAAAAATACCCTAATTTCAGAAAACTGGGTGTTACAGCCGGGTTGACAGTCTATCGTCGTGACGAAGGCGGAACGTACTGGCACGCACGTCGCTGCTCTTTGCATGATGAAGCGCAAGATGAAAGCTCAGCGAAGCCCTTTCCTTTCTTAACATTGAATTTCATGGGCGCCATTAGGGTGGTCGAAGAAGCTCGAGAAGAAGAGAAGGAGGTAGGGTTTTGAGAAATCACTTTGTGTATAAAGAACGAAAGGCCCAAAGGGTACGGCTATTTATAGCCCAAACTGTTACGCAATCTATGCTGAAGAATCGGGCTCGAGTTGCCTGGTGCAACCCAGACAAAACTAGCATGATTCAAAGTATTTCAAAACTTTGAAGCATTTTCAATTTTTGAAAACTTTGAAGGGGGTCTTGTAGAGGCTAAAAATCAAGCTGCGCCGCTCCTGAAGTCATATCATCAGGTTGCGCCAACATCAAGTTGCGCAACATCAGGTTACGCCAACATCAGGTTGCACAAAAGACAGGTTGTGCAAGCGCCACGTTGGGCACTTCCTCGAGAAGCTGTAACGGCATCATCATTGCCTGACAGCTGACAACACGCATATTAAGGAGAATCCGTTCGAATCCCGCACAACACGGAGCTCGAGAAGATTTAGTCAGATTTAATAACAGCTAGCAGTTTGCGCAACGTGTCAGGGTGCGCTAAGATGCACTTAGGCACAAGTTGAAGATGATAGCTAGTAGTTCGCACAATGTATCAGGGTATGCGAGGTTGAACCCAGGCGTAAGTTGCTAGGTTGCGTCCCCGTGCAACCTAATGAAGCTCGCACAAAGTGATCGAACAGTATCCAGAGCAGGGTGATGTGGCATGCATGCCACTAACTTCGCAGGACGTGCCCACTATACTGCCCACGACCACGCGCATCTCAATCAAACGAAGCCATGCATCTACAGAAGTTAGTGCAACCGCTCGCGCAAGTAAATAGGAGGCGCGCAACCTGAAGTGCGCACAACCCAGAATAACTGCTAAACAGTTATTTCAAGAACTCTATAAATAGAGTTTCAAATCAGTCTCAAAGTATTACGAATTATCATAATCTCCTGCTAAAGTGCTGTTGCATCCTCCAGAGGCTCGTGTCTTCGATATCACATCGTCCAAGGGATAAAGTGATCGTCTTCTGATCAGATTCCTATAGTTGTACTTCCCTAGAAATTAATTATACTTTTTGTACTTTTTTTTAGTTTGTAGAAATCGAATTTTTTTTTGTTTTTGTAAACATATATATATACAAAATATAAAAGTGTAGTGCACAGCATGGCCTGCGCAAGTAGTAGTTGCCCTCAACTCTCAAGAATCAATAAGTTGCATCCACAACTTACCATTCTGACATCTATCTAAATGAAAAATCCTAAGACACATCTACACGAAAAATAAAATAACAACGCCAACCTTGTCCTACAGTCATCAGAAAAATCTGGTATCTCAGGAAATCAAGCTCAAGTATTAGAAATCATACAGGTGTCAATCACGTGTTGTATCCTATAGGTCTCAGTGGAAATAAAGTTCAAATAATCACGGAAAGGCTCTACATATCAATACCAGACAACTTAACAATTGAATGCACCCGAATATAATCCAGAAGCACTTATTGATATATCCACTATGACCCAAGACAGTAACATAAATACAATAAATAAAATACAAATAATAAAACATGAACATACAGTGGCAAGGTGCACTTTCCTGATTTCGCAGTATGAAGATAAAAAGTAGCTCTCATGTCCCCGCTTCCGGAATCCAGTTCTCCTAAATAATTAATTAACTACTTTAAATATTTAACCTAGCAACTTATACTATGACTTAATTATCTAAATTGATATTAGTAACCATAAATGACCATGTCTAAATACCTCATGGAATCTTTAGATTAATACACAACACACATGTTCGATGAGACATTAGGACCTAGTTTATGGTTGCGACTTCCAATATATGACTAGTTGACTTCTTTGTCGGTTAATCAACCGAAAACTTGTCTGAAATATTGCCAACTTTCAATATAAGTAAAAATATGTGAAATAATATTTTAAAACATATTTAATACTGACTAATTCACAAAAAATAGACTCATATTGAATCATCCACTCAATCCCTAATTTATAGCTATTCTATGTCAGTAGTTTACCCGAAAAACTAGTATTTTGACCCCTATTTTTCCCGATCAGATCTAAGATGATAAACTCACGAAAAATTTCTTAAAAATCACATTTTATAGTAATAAACCTTCATGGATTCAGTTTTAGAAGTTTTCAACAATATCATAGGATTCCTTCACAATGGTGCTAAAAATCAATGCGACCATAACCCGATTTCTCAATAATCCTATATGCAATTCTTAGAGATGAAAATATGGAGTAAAAGAGAACAAAATATAATTTCCAAGACATTAAAATCATGTTTACAAAAGAATGATTAAAATGGAGTTTGAGATGGAAAAAGATGGAAACCTTACCGAAATTCTTTGCTAGAAGGGTTGTGGGTTGGAGCTGATGAAGGATTTTCAACTCAGAAAGTGTTGAATATATATATATAATATTAAAAAATAAGGAAAATATAATATATATATATATATATATATATATATATATATATATATATATTTTATATATATAATATAATATATATAATATTATATATATATATATAATATATATAATATATATATATTATATATAATATATAATATATATATATATATATAAATGTGTATATATATTTAAATATATATATATAAATGTAATTTAATGCCTAACATGTCTACATAGGTTTGGGTTTGGCTTGGAAGAAGTTCGGGAAGGTTAGGTACAACCGGGTCTCCTAAAAAGTTAAAAAGACTTATGTAACTAATTAATTAATCAAATATGATTTGGGCCACAACATGAATTGTTAACATGTAAGAGACTAAAATATGACTATGTCATTCCTACCATGGCTAGTATACTAGTCAAAAATCAACCATAACTATAGCCCTTTTTATATAATAAAAATAGAATTAAAAATAATTAAAAATCTATTAAAAATATATTTAACCCAATTAATTATTTAAATAATTTTTGAGGGTTTTTACATACTTCTCTCCTTAAAAGAATTTCATCATCGAAATTAAAAACAATGACATATAGAAAATTGAGAAACAACTAAGGAAACACAAAAAATTACATACATTGATCCTCAAACAAATGAAGGAAACGCTCTTGCATGGAATTATCACACTCCTACACAGACTCATCCGGTGAATGATGCTTCCAAGCAACTCGGACAAGTCTAATGGTCTAACCTCGTAATATCTTCTCGCTAGGGTCAATAATCCCAATTGCTGCTCCTCACAAAATAACGTTAGCCCAACTATAATCTCAGAATGATCAAGCACACGACTAGAGTCTGCCACATACCTTCTCAACTGAGATACATGAAATACGTCATGCATACCCTCTAGTGATGGAGGTAATTCAAGATGATAGGACACTTCTCCAACTCTATCAAGAATATTAAAACGTACCGATGTACCTTGGACTAAGCTTTGCTCTACTGCCAAATCGGATGGTACCTCGTGTCGGTGATATTCGCAAAAATAGATGATCGCCTTTCTTGAACTCCAAAGGCCGACAATGTGTATCTGTCCAGTATTTCTGCCTATCCTGAGTTGCCTGAAAATGCTTCTGAATCTGCTTCACCTTCTCCACTGTCTGAGTCACTAGCTCATGACCAAGAATCTGATGCTCTCCCACGTCACTCTAACAAACTGGCAATCTGCACTTCCTTCCATACAGTACCACAAAAGGTGCCATCTGGATACTTGCTTGGTAGCTATTATTGTAAGAAAATTCCACCAAGTGCAAGTGATCACCCCAAGATCCTCCAAAATCTTACATACAAGCTCTTAGCATGTCTTCGAGTGTCTGAACCATACGTTTTGACTGTCCATCTGTTTGAAGGTGATACGCAGTACTGAACTTCAATCGAGTTCCCTAACTCTCCTGCATACTCCTTCTAAAATGCGATAAAAATCTAGAATCACGATCCGCCACAATGCTGATAGGTATGTCGAGCAACTTCACAATCTGCCTAATGTATATATCTGTCAATACCTCGGTAGACTGTCCTACTTGAAATGGCAAGAAATATGCCAACTTGGTGAACCGATCTACAATCACCCAGACTGCGTCCTTCCCACTAGGGCTCCTTGGGAATCAAGTGACAAGTCTATCATGATATGCTCCTACTTTCACTTAGGAATAGAAAGTGGTTGTAAATATTCGGCTGATCTCTGATGCTCGGCCTGGACCTGTTGACAAACCAAGCATCTAGCTACAAATCGTGCAATCTCTTTCTTCATTCCATGCCACTAGAAGTGCCGGCTCAAATCTTGGTACATCTTCGTACCCCCGGGATGTATCGAGTAGATTGAACTTTGTGCTTCTTCCATCAATTCCTGCCGAATCTCTCCATTCAGAACATATAAGCATTCTCCACACCTCAATGTTCTATCTTCATGAATACGCAACCATGTCACCTCTCATGTTTCAGTCTGCTCACGAAGTCTTCTGGATCTCGCATCCGTAGGCAAAGCTGACTTAATCCTCTCAACCAATGAAGACCGAACCTACAATTGTGCTAAAAAACCTTCTAATCTCGGCAATATAACTTCGACCCCAAGCTCCCAAAGATCCTCAAGCAACTGATGTTGTGTCGTTAAAAAGTAAACTGCGGGCTTCCTGCTCAAGGAGTCTGCTACTATATTTACCTTTCCAGGATGATACTACAGCTCAATGTCGAAGTCCTTCATCAGCTCCAACCAATGTCTTTGCCTTATATTCAACACTTTCAGAGTAAAGACGTATTCCAAACTCTAGTTGTCAATAAATATCTCAACTCTTTTGCCATACAAATAATATATACCTCCAGAGCTTTAGTGCAAATATGCCTACATTTAACTTTAAATCATGTGTCGGATAATTCTTCTCATGAGCCCACAATTGTCTTAACACATAAGCAACTACCTTACCTTGCTGCATCATGACACATCCTAATCCAATGCCAGATACGTCACTATATACCATAAAGCCTCCTGACCCTGAAAGAAGAGTCAAGACTGGTGTTATCGTCAAATGCTTCTTCAGCTCATCAAAAGTCGTCTGACACTATTTCATCCAAGTGAACTCCTGCTTCTTACGTGTCAACCACGTTATAGGCTCAACAATCCTTAAGAAATTTTCTATGAACCTCCGAAAATATCCGTCAAGTCGAAAAAAACTCCTCACCTCTGAAACTAACGTAGGCATTGGCCATGTCGCAACTACATTTATCTTCTTTGGATCAACTGAAAATCCTTAACCAAAAATGATTGTAACGCCCCAGTCCCAAAATACTTGGGACTAGATACGTATCATACCAGCTGTATACATACGAGTAAATGAAAGGCTCGTATGCATAGATAAGCTGTAAAATGTAGAAAAGCCATGCTCAAACTAAATCTCATCCACAAATATGAAGTTTTAATGATATAATCAAATAGTTATTTGTACAAACGTTGGGCAGAGACATATCCACTACCAACAAGTTTAAATAAGAAAGAAATATACAAATAACTAATTTGGTCGAGCGAAGCAAATGACGAGTCCAAGAGCAATCATCACGGAGGAAGGAAGACATGGCCTTAGCTAGAGCACCTGCAGAAATCATGAAACACATACCTGGAGAGATCACCAGATCCACAGAGGGACGTAACAAGACACATAATATCATGCCATAAACTGAATAGTAAGAGCTCAATAGAAAATATACATGAGTAAAGGTTTCTAACCATTCTAGATAGAATAATGCACTTTAGAAGACAACGTTCTACGCAAGAGCTTAGGTGTTCAGCATAGATGGAGAGAGAGAGTGGCAGTAGGTAGCGCTCATAAGCGACACTATCGGCCATGGGCAGAAAGTAGCGCTCATCCGAGTCACTATCGGCCCCGGGGCAGTAAGTAGCGCTCATACGAGACACTATCGACCGAAATCTATGTGTGTACTGAACATGTAGCCCCTACGCTAATAATTGTCTCCTCCCTCCCCATGATACTATACATGTGTCGACTCCACGATACTGTTTGATCCTTAATATCTGCCAAGTCTTCTACACAATCTATTGGCAGTTATATCCTAACGCACGGCCTGTACGCACCGATGTATAGCCGATACGCAAGACCGAAGCTATATGCGACTCACAACTCCTACACAACCCGTGGCACATCGTGACAGATTATGAGTTGGTCTAAACATATGGTAGTCCCTTAACTCTAAGCCAATTGCATAAAATATAGTAATTTGCATCTATATATAGTTTTGAAAGAATAACTTGGTAAGAAATAAAACATGCATGATATTGAGCAAGAAAGTAAACAGTAAAGGCAAGGTGTCTTGCCTGGTGTGTCACCTGAGGTTGTGCAATGATAGTGATGTCCTATTTTGTCCAAAAGCTATGTTTGATGTGAAGAAGTCCGAAGAAAATAAGTATGTGATTAGTCATGATCAGAAGTCATCTATTCTAAGAGGAAGATTTGATTTATGTAAAAGATAATTCTCAATTTAATATATATATATATATATATATATATATATATATATATATATATATATATATATATATATATATAATATATATATATATATATATATATATATTTATACTTATTTAGAAAAATAGTCATAACTATCTTAGTAAAAATATTTTTTTGTATTTGTTTAAAATCAATATTTTATTATGAAAATATTTTACATAATACCTAAAACTTTAAGAAAATCTTTTGAGGCTTAAAACTCTAAAAATTCTTCAAACTGTAAATTTAGAAATTATTTATAACTCATTTATAATAATGGAAACTATATTTCTCTAATTAAAATAATATTTTAGGAAAACATACAAAATTTCTAAAAATTTATCGGTCGCTATATATTTTTGAAATGATAGGGCCAAGCCCCATTGTCTTTTGTAAAATAATTCTAAGTAATATTCATCATGTGTAAGATAACACTAAAAATTTACGACTAAATAGCTAAAAAAAATACTACTATCAACAAAAATAAATAGTTCATTTCTATGAATTTTTCGTAGTAATAATAAAAACTAATAATGATAATAATAATAATAATAATAATAATAATAATAATAATAATAATAAGGATAATAATAATATTAATATTAATATTAATATTAATATTAATAGATAATAATACTAATAGATAATAATATTTATAAAGTAGATGAGAAAGAGAAAAGAAAAAATAAAATAATAATAATAATAAAACCTTAATAAATACTATACTGTCTTTTCCTCTTTTACTCAGTAAGAAAGAGAGATAGAGGTGGGAAGGAAGAGGAGAAGCGAAAGGAAATAGGGGGTTACCGGAGTTCGTTGGCGGTGGGTGGCGGTGTGCTGGTGAGAAGCGGGAGCGGGCACTCGAGAGGCGGTCTGGAGGAGCGGCGGCACGTCGGCGCGCGGGGTCGAGGTGGCAAAGTCTGGGGGCGGCGACCAAGGAGAGGGTGATGCATGGTCGAAAAAAGAAGAGAGTGAGTCCGTGTCGTGATGTCGACACGGACACAGGAGTTTGTTTAGAGGTTAGGCTTAGGATGGTATTGGTGATCTGTCCTGCGAGATACGGAAAGACGTCGAGTCCGGGGTTGTCGGATGGAACAAATTTGTAACTGTAATGGAGAAAGAAAAAAATATTAGATGGGAGGCACAGACACGATGCACAATCTGTGGATGAAAAATTTATGGATGAGTACCTCTCCTTATATAGGAGGTGGGAATTCCCATTAGGATAAGGATTAGGATGTTTAAATTCCCTATTTAGATAATTCAATTTAAATCGATAAAAATCAAATCTAAATTCAAATTAAATATAAATTCTACCTTTAAACTTTTTAAATTAAATCTATAATATCAAATCGAGATTTAAAATGGCCACAAAAATTTCCAAAAATACCAATAATAATAATTTTGAAAATAATAAATATTTTTAAATATCTTTTTAAATAATAAAATATTAATATCAATAAATTCAAAAATAAAATTATATATATGAATTCAAATTCATGTACCTCATGTGCATGGAATATTTGCATAAAAATAGTTTTCTTAATTAGCACTATTAAATAAGCTAGCCTTTTATAAATAAATAAAAGTAATAAGTTTTGGACATCTTGATACTTTTCACAACTTTAAGTAAAATACAAATACAAATAATTTTTATATATATTATTTTGAAATTATAAAAATAGAAAAATTGTTTTTTCTAAAAATATGTACGCTCGCACATATTCGCACTCGACGAGACATACAAAATTGGCGAACTCATCCGCAACGTCCAATATGACAATTTCGTACGCGACGTATAATACGACTATGCGACGAACAAATACCAGTAAAAATTTAAAATACTCAATTTATAAAAAAAAATTTAAGGTAAAAATTTAGGGAGTTTACATCCTACCCAACTTAGAAGAATTTCGTCCTCGAAATTTAGGATTAATAGGGTAGATAGGGTTGAGGGATAGGAAAAGTTCGTCAATACCAAAATACAATTAAATTTTTGGAGGAGGCGACAAAACGGAGTTCAACACCACCATGCAATAGAAAATTGTGGGGTCGATATATACAAAAATATATCATGGTTATGGAATTGAATTAGGGCTGCTAGTGAAGGTAACAAAATTTTGATAATACGAATTAAAGTGTAACAAGGAATTAGGTAGTTCAAGAGAATAATTTGACATTTGGGGAGATGTGGTTCCCGGAGAGAAACTGGTGACTAGTCATCTTGATTGGGAGTTTGATTTAAGTGAACGATTAGAGTCATTCTCGAGTGCTTAGAATAATTGGGAGGGCACGATAACAATTCTAGGGTTGAGGAAATGGGGAGTAGTTAAAGGCGAGGATATATCCACATGAGTCGGTCGGTGGCTATCTATATTTGGGTATAAATAACTGATAGGGCAACCAAGGGTGATACCTTGAGTCGATCTATCAAGTACAAGTTTTGTCTAGAATAGGTAAAGACGAAAGCCATCAAGAGTCCAAGGTAGATGGTTTGAATACTAATACATGGTTCAAAGGCGATTGAATAATTCAAAGAGAATTGTCAAGGCAGTCACGGATGAGTTAAGGACAAGTTTAACTATGTCTCCATCTACGTAGTATAATATATGAAAAGTGAACCAAAGTGCAATAGGTTGATCAGACTATCAAGCACTGGTTCTGATTAGACAATATGTTAGTGGGTGCACCCAATAAAATATGTCATGATCAAGCTCGAAAAGAATAAGCTTGCAAAACTAAAGCTAATTTAGCAGCATGAGATTGTCAAATATGAGTAAGGGAGGTAATGATGAAAAAATTTTTATATAGTCCAAGATCTTTTGAAATCAAATCTTGTCCGAAGTGTGGGCCTATACAGTTGTCCTAGTGTCTCTTCATTTATGGCTTGGCAGACTAGATAAGGTAGGGTCCTCTAAAGTTTATAGTCTAAGTGAACTTACCAATATGGTTCAGAAGAAACATGTTTGTTAGGTCATGAGATATTCTACCCAACTTACAAGAGTTAAACTAGTAGTGTGATGGGACAACGAGTTAAGCAATCAAGGTAAGGCACAAAATTGAGCATTAAAGAAAATCAAGTAGATCATCATCACATATCGGGTTGAAAGAATTTAGTCGAGATTGAGTCCCGATCTGTGGTCGAAAAGTATATCGGTACCATGGTAGGGTTATGATTTAGTCTTTATGACCCGAAAGTCGTGTCAAGAAAATAGAGTACAAGGGGTGTGTTTTTGTGGGACATGATATACCTACATGAAGGTGGGCTCATCTAGGTCTTGCATATGGAATTTGTTGGATGGAAATGCCTAGTGTTATGCTCCAAATATCCATGTCACGGTAAAGGACACAAAAGAATTTAAAATAGAAAGTAGGAGTTCATGAGACAATGATTATTGCACAAAATAAATGACCAAGTTAAAGCATGAGATAAAGATAATTCAGATTCTAGTAAATCAAGGTAAAATAAGTTAGGAATACAGTTTCTAGAGATATGATAGCCACTTAGATGGAGTATGATCAAGGAACAACATAATCATTTCTCAAGTTTCAATGGTTAGAAAGTTATGAAAAAATCTAGATTCGAGGGAATGTCGAGTGAGTCAAGATTGAAATATAACCACATGATCTTGGAGATGACTAACAACACTTGTGTATCCACTACTATCATGGTAATGGGGGATATGGCAATTAAAGTGGATTCCTTCTAACTCATTAGGCCTACCATTTAAGACTCAAGTTCCCTCCAAAAGTTTCTTAATAAAAATTTCAAAATAAATCTACCATAATTTGTATTCACTCTAAGCCGTCCAACTTAATCATGACTTAAAATTTAAATCCCTTCCATAAATCTCAAAGTAAACCTTTATTACGTTACTACTAACTTTTCCAAAATGTAACATTTTCATTCCAACTTTTAAACTCAAGAGTTCATCAATCATGAATCAAAAAAATTCAATATCACTTCATAAAATTTAAAACTCCAAAAATTTTCTCAAATAATCCTCAAGATAAACCCTTAGCATATTATAACGTAATCTAAAATTTATCGCTCAATATTTTAACGCACTCATCAACCATAACTTCTATTTCTAAGTTATTCAAACATAACCACAACTTTTAGATGGTAAATTCCTTTAATCAATCAAAATAACTTTTCTTAGAAATCCAACTTAAACTTAATATTCCAATGATCTTATCAATCATAATCATTTTTCCAAAATTTGATATCCCTGATCACAACTCTTTAAACCCAAAACTAATTAGGTTTGTAAATCTTAAATCAAATGGCACAATTTCAAATTTGAAATTTTTCCTCAAAATTGTTTTCATATCTTCAAAATGTTTTTTTTAAACCAAACTTGCTACTATCACTACGTCAAACTTACAACTCAAAATTTTACAAACTTATTAATCGTGAATCGTATGACTTCATTTAAGACCTTCAGAATTTACCAAATTTGATCAATCTCACTCATAAATCTTGCAGCAACATTTAAAATCTAAAATCCTTTGCAACTAAATTTATATCTTTTCAAGGATGTATAACTACAACCCAATAAATCATAAATGTTCAAAGTCTTTCAAAATCAAATCAATTTGTTTTCTCGATCTAGCTATCCTCTTGTGTATACCATCTTGTAATATCAAGATAAAATTTCAACTATCTTTTGAAAGCGAAAATATGCTACTACCCAACTTGGAATTAACTAATCCTTAAGATCATATTTCTAGAAAAATAAATACCTTTATAACTCAAATAAAATATCAATGCATGTTAATTGTCAATGTAACCTTCTAGCCATGTGTTTAACCTATGAGCATATACTAGTGTAGTCATCTTACTATCAAGTGTGGAAATAAGGATTACGGTAAGAAGAGCTCAAGCAAGATGTAGATCAATGAACTTGAACAAGTGATTCGAAAAATTTAGTCAAGGAAAAGGGTCAAGCAGGTGGATGAGATCCTATACTCTAATCCTATATTGCAGGCCCCTTCGGTACAGTCATGTAACCGAAATGACAAACTTGACCTGCATGGGCCACCACAAAAATATGTAACGCCCCAGTCCCAAAATACTTGGAACTAGATACGTATCATGCCAGCTGTAGACATACGAGTAAATACAAGGCTCGTATGTATACATAAGCTGTAAAATATAGAAAAGCCATGCTCAAACTAAATCTCATCCACAAATATGAAGTTTTAATGTTATAATCAAATAGTCATTTGTACAAATGTTGGACGGAGACATATCCACTACCAACAAGTTTAAATGAGAAAGAAATATACAAATAACTAATTTGGTCGAGCGAAGCAAATGACGAGTCCAAGAGCAATCATCACGGAGGAAGGAAGACATGGCCTTAGCTAGAGCACCTGCAGAAATTATGAAACACATACCAGGAGAGATCACCAGGTCCTCAGAGGGACGTAACAAGACACATAATATCATGCCATAAACTGAATAGTAAGAGCTTAATAGAAAATATATATGAGTAAAGGTTCCTAACCATTCTACGTAGAATAATGCACTTTAGAAGACAACGTTCTACGCAGGAGCTCAGGTGTTCAGCATAGATGGAGAGAGAGAGTGGCAGTAGGTAGCGCTCAAAAGAGACAGTATCGGCCATGGGCAGAAAGTAGCGCTCATCCGAGTCACTATCGGCCCCTGGGCAATAAGTAGCGCTCATACGAGATACTATCGGCCCAAATCTATGTATGTACTGAACATGTAGCCCCTACGCTAATAACTATCTCCTCCCTCCCCATGATACTATACATGTGTCGACTCTACGATACTGTTTGATCCTTAATAACTGCCAAGTATTCTATACAATCTATTGGCAGTTATATCCTAAAGCACGGCTTGTACATACCGATGTACGGGTGATACGCAAGACCGTAGCTATATGCGACTCACATCTCACACACAACTCGTGGCACATCATGACAGTTTATGAGATGCTCTAAACATATGGTAGTCCCTTAACTCTAAGCCAAATGCATAAAATATAGTAATTTGCATCTATATATAGTTTTGAAAGAACAACTTGGTAAGAAATAAAACATGCATGATATTGAGCAAGAAAGTAAACAGTAAAGGCAAGGTGTCTTGCCTGGTGTGTCACCTGAGGTTGTGCAATGATAGTGATGTCCTGTTTTGTCCAAAAGCCATGTTTGATGTGAAGAAGTCCGAAGGAAATAAGTATGTGATTAGTCATGATCAGAAGTCATATATTCTAAGAGGAAGATTTGTTTTATGTAAAAGATAATTCTCAATTTAATATATATATATATATATATATATATATATATATATATATATATATATATATATATATATATATATGTATATGTATATAATTATATATATATATATATATATATATATATAAAATATATATATATATATATATATATATATATACTCATTTAGAAAAAAAAAAAAAAAATATATATATATATATATATATATATATATATATATATATATATATATATATATATATATATATATATATATATACTCATTTAGAAAAATAGTCATAACTATCTTAGTAAAAATATTTTTTGTAATTGTTTAAAATCAATATTTCTATTGTGAAAATATTTTACATAATATCTAAAACTTTAAGAAAATATTTTGAGGCTTAAAACTCTAAAAATTCTTCAAACTGTAAATTTAGAAATTATTTATAACTCATTTATAATAATGGAAACTATACTTCTCTAATTAAATAATATTTTAGGAAAACAAATAAAATCTCTAAAAAAAATTTCGGGAGCTATATATTTTTGAAATGATAGGGCCAAGCCCCATTGTCTTTTGTAAAATAATTCTAAGTAATATTCATCATGTGTAAAATAATACTAAAATTTACGACTAAATAGCTAAAAAAAGAATACTACTATAAAAAAAATTTATTCATTTCTATGAATTTTTCATAGTAATAATAAAAACTAATAATGATAATAATAATAATAATAACAATAATAATAATAATAATAATAATAATAATAATAATAATAATAATAATAGGTAATAATACTAATAGATAATAATACTTATAAAGTAGATGAGAAAGAGAAAAAATAATAATAAAACCTTAATAAATACTATACTGTCTTTTCCCCTTTTACTCGGTAAGAAAGAGAGATAGAGATGGGAAGGAAGAGGAGAAGCGGGAGGAAATAAGGGGTTACCGAAGTTCGACGGTGGCGGGTGGCGGTGCGCTGGTGAGAAGCGGGAGGTGGCGCTCGAGAGGCGGTCTGGAGGAGCGGCGACACGTCGGCGCGCGGGGTCGGGGGTGGCAAAGTCTAGGGGCGGCGACCAAGGAGAGGGTGATGCATGATCGAAAAAAAAAGAGAGTCGTTCTGTGTCGTGATGTCGACACGGACACAGGAGTTTATTTAGAGGTTAGGCTTAGGATGGCGTTGGTGATCTGTCCTGCGAGACACGGAAAGACGTCGAATCCGGGGTTGTCAGACGGAACTAATTTGTAACTGTAATGGAGAAAAAATATAGTGGACGGGAGGCACAGACACGATGCACAATCTATGGATGAAAAATTTATGGATGAGTACCTCTCCTTATATAGGAGGTGGGAATTCCCATTAGGATAAGGATTGGGATGTTTAAATTCCCCATTTAGATAATTCAATTTAAATCGATAAAAATCAAATCTAAATTCAAATTAAATATAAATTCTACCTTTAAACTTTTTAAATTAAATCCATAAAATCAAATCGAGATTTAAAATGGCCACAAAAATTTCCAAATATATTTTCCAAAAAATACCAATAATAATAATTTCGAAAATAATAAATATTTTTAAATATCTTTTTTAATAATAAAATATTAATATCAATAAATTCAAAAATGAAATTAATTATATGAATTCAAATTCATGTACCTCATGTGCAAGGAATATTTGCATAAAAATAGTTTTCTAAATTACCACTATTAAATAAGCTAGCCTTTTATAAACAAATAAAAGTAATAAGTTTTGGCCATCTTGATACTTTTCACAACTTTAAGTAAAATACAAATACAAATAATTATTATATATTATTTTGAAATTATAAAAATAGAAAATTGTTTTTTCTAAAAATATGCACGCTCGCACATATTCGCACTCGATGAGACATTCGAAATTTGTGAACTCATCCGCGACGTCCAATATGACAATTTCGTACGCGATGTATAATACGCCTATACGACGTACAAATACTAGTAAAAAATTTAAATACTCAATTTATAAAAAAAATTAAGGTTGAAATTTAGGGAGTTTACAATGATATAGCCCAAAAACGAGACCTTGTTTAGGCAAAAGTCACACTTTCTTTACATCTTCTCATTTCTTAATACTCTTAACACAACTCGAAGATGCTCCTCATGCTTTTCATGACTCTTTGCATGTACCAGTATATCAATAATGGATATCACCATAAATTTATTTAGATACTGGTGGAACACTTTGTTCATTAGATTTATGAATACTGCTGACGTGTTGGTTAAACCAAACGATATTACCAGATATTCATAGTGTCCATACCTCATCCAGGAAGTTGTCTTCTGAATGTCTTCCTTCTGCACATGTATCTGATGGTATCTGGACTTGAGGTCGATCTTGGAAAACTCTTGTGCACTACTAAGCTGATCAAACAGGTCAACGATATGCAGTAATGGATATGTATTCTTAATCGTCACTATGTTTAATTTCTTATAGTCGATGCACAAGTTCACAGACCCGTCCTTCTTCGGCACAAATAAGACGGACGCTCCCTATGGAAAAGCACTAGATCGAATAAAGCCCTTATTCCATAATTTATCTATCTGGACCTTCAACTCTTGTACTTCTTTCGGTGCCAACCTGTACACACGAGAAGAAATTGGCTCCGTTCCTGGAACCAACTCTATTGTGAATTCAATCTCCCTATTAGGTGACAATACAGGAAGCTCTTTTAGGAACACATATTCAAGGGTTTTAGAAAATCTAATTAAATAGACTTGTAGCCAACAAAACCAGCATCGAGACGATGCTTTTACTTTTTATTTCCACCCATTATTTACTGAGAGAAATCGACCCCAAAACCCCAAAAAAATTAGTTTATAAAATATTGACATTCTCCGATACAGAGTCTGTCCCGACAAATCGGGCGACTTGGTCGCAAACTGAGGGCGTATACATATAGATGGCATGTACGTATTCCTAGTCCTACGTATATTGGGACTGGGGCGTTACATATTTTTATGGTGGCCCATGTAGGTCTCGAAATATTATTTCGGTTACGTTACTGTACCGAGCAAGCCTACATATAGGATCAAAGTTTAGGATCTCATCCACATGCTTGACCACCTTTCTTGACTTCGTTTTGAATCCTTACTTGACTGATTGAGTTACATCTAGTTTGATTATGTTCTACCAAAATTCCTCTGGTTTAACTAAACCCTTCCTTGCTAACTTTATGAAAAAAATCCTTCCCATTCCTTTTCGCTAAAGTATTGGAAAAATGTCTCATGGATTGGTCCAAGAAAGGTTCGAGAATGTTTATTTTATCCCTGTATTATGAAATCAACAGTTTTTGTAGTCAGAGAAATACTGGCGGGGCATGACTTCAGATAATGGCATCACGGTTATATATGTTTCTCGAATTTTACTTAAACTACATCCATTGGAAACATCTCAGAGATTTGGCCAAAGATAAGTTTGAGAACCTATATTATCTAGCATGGCAGACACGTACTGTAGCCATCCGTTAAATTATGAAATCATGAGTTTTGTAACCAAATGCGTGCTTGCTGGGTAGACCCCAGGTTGTCACGACCCGCTCCCACTAGAAATTCGGGTACGAGTGTATGAGGCACTGCCCCTACGTCGAGTTAGCGATGTAGCACGCTATTCTAGCAAGTCAAGCAAGCAAACTCAATCACAGTGCTAAAGAGATGAAGATAATAAGAAAATAACCATAATTTGATAAACTGATAATCATAGTAGCATAAATTAGTTACTAAGTAATCCATTAATTAGAACTAACTAAATTAGTTATTTACCACCATGTGCCATCACATGACTAGTCTAGCCATGGCTAGTCATGACTAATAATTTTATCAAATCATGACCGAAGGATAAAAATAATTTGGCTTTCCAAAATCAAATAATTTTTTTGTAAATTCAAAAAAATTTAAAAAAATTTGATAAATCATAGAAAAATACTTGAACGGATTTCAAGGGGTTACAAATCTACCTACCATAAAGAAATTTTGTCCTCAAAAATTAAATTAACACGATCAATAGAATTAAAATCTAAATAAAATCAAATATAGTATTAGAATTTAAGCACAGTCATTACTATAACCAAAATCACTTGGCACGATCAAATATAAGAATGATGCAATTTGGCATGATTAAGTTTAATCAAATAAAGAAATTTAGAATGACATAGTTGGCATGAATAAGTACTGAATTTTAAAAATGGCTTAATTTGGCACGATCAAGATCTAAGAATCAAAATCATTTAGACATTAGTAAAGTTCAAATTTTAGACATTATCATGAACCTAAACAGGATCAAAATCAATAGGGTCCGATTTAGGATAAAATCGAAGATATAAGATTCATGATTTCAAAATAAGGAGGATAAGTTTCAAGAAGGCCAAGGGAATCATAGGTATTCAAAGAAGATTTCTAATCTGTGATTGAGTTTCCTAACCTTAGAATCATCTAGGATATTGCAGGCTCGTAGTGGCACGACTAACCTAAGTAACACTACGACTTCGTACTAGTCGCAAAGACGGGACCTGCATGGGCCACCATAAAAATATGTCACGACCCGCGCCCTCAGGATTTTTGGGTATGGGTGCATGAGGCATGCCCAGCCTATGTCACATTAGCGACGTAGCGTGCTGTTCTAGCAAGTCAAGCAAGCTAACTCAATCACAGTGCTAAAGAGATGCAAATAATAAGAAAATTACCAGAATTTTATAAACTGATAATCATAGTAGGATAAAGCAAGTGAATCCAAGAGTTTGATCACAAATTATTACAAAACTGAAAGGATGTCTCCCGGAGACAAATTCGGTAGCAATTATGTTAATAAAGTTAAGAAAGGATCTAAGGGATAAGATGCTAAGTAAATGTTGTGATATGACCTTCGTCCTGCTTCATGAGATGGATAGATCATAAGTCTAAAAAACCTAAAATGTCAACGTATCCAGTCAGGATTGGAGCAAGTAACACCACAGACAATGTCGCATGATACAAAATAAAGTCACGTAAATAATATAACAAATAAATTAGATAAAGAGACTGTATATGATAATGTAATGCTACACTAGATAATGATAAATAATTCTAAGGAACTGGTAGATAAAGACAAGTAATTCAAGAACTAATTGTGCTACCAAAAATAATCATGTAATATCAAGAATGACAAAACTATGCTAACTGTGTTTAAAATACCGTTTCATTATGTGGCCGGCTTAGGATTGGTTATTTTAAAAGTACGGCTCGAACATACGTGATTTCTGAAATAATTTCGACAGTTGGTTGTTGGTCACATAACTACTTAGCATTTTCCCTTTACCATGATTCATGTAATAGGAGATTCAAAAGGTGATTCAAGGATTTTAAATTAGTTAAGATCATTGTTTATGAATCAAATTCACGTAATGTCATCACGTGTCAGAATCGTGACTTAATATGTTAACCAACTAGAAAAGAAATACTAGTCGCATTTATAATATATAATGAAAGATAAAGCATGGTGTACTTGCCTAAAATAGTTGGAGTTGACATGCACGACGAACGTATCGACACGGAATGGCTTAGAAGCTAAATTGTATCAAATGATCCCAAAAGATGAAACAGATCATTCTACTAAGTCCAGAATAGTCCGAATAGCCCAATTTGATATACGGAAGTCCAATTTTGGGTGTCAGCACGATAATCGAAAAAATAAAACGAATTGATTTGTCATGATCATAATTTGATTAAACAAGCTAAAAGGAAATTCATTTAAGGAAATCTAGTCGTGATCGATAATGAAAATTCTAAAGAATTTAACTTAAAATATTTATAGAAAATTACTATTCATAATTGAATTCAAGAAATTATTTACAACATATATGTAAATCTTTAGGGCCTGAATCCCGAATAAGTAATTTGGGGCCCTAAGCCAATTTATGAAATCAAAACAACAATATATTTATTGTGTTTGAATCCAAATTGATCATTGTAGGACTAATGACCATTTTATCAATAAAGTATATAAATTTCATATAGCTCAAAGTCAAAAATTAAATAATCATTTAGGGCCCAAGGCCTGGTTTGGTTTTATTCCAATAATGTATGGCTAGAGTCCCAATTAAATCATTTAAACAAATATTGTAGGCTAGAAGCCTATTTGAATTTACTAGAAAATAATGTAGGGCTAAATGCCTAATTTGTGTTGCATAATGTAGGGCCCAAGCCCATAAAATATTATTTAAGTCATAACAATAATTAATGATAATAATAATAATAATAATAACAACAACAACAACAATAATAATAACAATAGTAATAGTAATAATACTCGTATACTATAATCTAATAACAGTATTAATAATATTATTAACAATATTATACCACCATATATATATATATATATATATATATATATATATATATTCAGATCATTTAATTTATGTTTTTGTATATATATATATTCAGATCATTTAATTTATGTTTTTGTATATATATATATATATATATATATATATATATATATATATATATATATATATATATATATATATATATATATATATATATATATATAAAATATATATATATATATATTCAGATCATTTAATTTATGTTTTTGTATATATATATATATATATATATATATATATATATATTAGAAGAGAATTTATTGAAAGTGAAGGGGTGGCTCAAAAAGAGCATTACAGAGGGTACCATAGGCAAAAACACAAAATGGCCTTGGTAAACTAAGGAGGAAACAGAAAACTAAGTATAAAACACTAAAATAAAGGGTGGAAATTCAAAATTCAAAAATCGAAAATTTTTGAATTTTGAAAATTGAAAAAGTTGTGGGCGGTCAGCCCTGAGTGAAATCCTGCGGCCAACCCGAGGAAACAGGCTCGAAGACCGAGCTGGCAGCTGGCGCGCTGTCCGAGGAAACTCTACCCGAGGGGGCGTCCTGGACGAGGAGGCCTCGGCCCCCCCTCCAGCGCGTCACCCGAGGTCGTCCCGGCTCCGGCAAAGGGGTACTCCGGCGGGGTGTGACGGGGAGCCAGGTGCTCCGATGACGGAGTCTAGGAAAGAGGGAGATTAAGAGTCGGGGGGAGGCCGAGAAGGGGGGCGGCTACGGCGGGGGATCCTGCCAAGGGGGGGTGAGGCCCGACGGGTTCCGACGGTGGAGATCGCTCCGACGGGGGAGAGGGAGCTGAGCGAAATATGCGCAAACCAAGGAGGGCGCACGACCCAACGGGGTTCACGGCCCGAGAAGGGGGCGCTCAGCCCGAGGGGCGGTGGGGTGCACGGCCCGAGGGAGGGGGCACGCGGGACGAGGGGTAGACGCTGACGGAGGGGTGGGAACCTGCGCGGAGGGGGCCGGGACGCCGACGGAGTGCCGGTGGGGGTGGCCAGGTGTCTCTGGAGGGGGTAGACACAGGCGGAGGGGAAGGGACGGGGAGCCAAACCGGAGGGGAAGACGCCGGCGGCAGGTCGGCGCACACGGGAGAGCACGACAAGGGGAGAGAAGGGAAACGACCTTCGGGCGGCCGCATGCCTACCACCTGCTGGGGGAGGGGTCCGCCAGCATCCGACGTAGAGAGCGCCGGAGCTCAACGGGGGTGGAGAGCGGCACCACCGAAGGAGTGGAGCCGCTGACCAAAGCCAGGGAGGAGAGCCGCAGCGCGGAGGCCGGGGACGGGCTCACGGGCTGCTGTGCGGCCACCATGGCCCACGAAGGGGTAGGCTCCGACGCTGGGGGGACGCCGACGAGGGGGCAGGGACTGCACCAGCGCCTCCGATTGCCGAGGAGGGCGTCGGCCACCGAAGGGATAGGAACCCGGGCGCCACCGAGATGGGGTGGCGCTGCTGCAGAAGAAGGCGCCGGCCACGAGAGGGGGGGCGGCGAGAGATGGTCGTGCCGGGGAGGGGATCGACGCAGGAGGTGCGCCCAGCGGGGGGGCTAGGGGAGGGAAAGACTGACTGGGCGCAGGCGGATCTGCAGCCGGGACACGCCTGGGCTGGTGGCTCCGCTGCCGACGAGGACGGCGACGCCGACGGAAATGATGGAGGAAGGGGGTTGGGAAGAGCGGGAGGCCGTACGATGGAGCGCCGGCGAGCGGAAGAGGGGAGCCCCATTGGGGGTGGCCAGGCGGCGCCCGGCCAGCCTGGGTAGGCGGGAAGGCCTCCGAGAGGGACAAAGACCCTGAAGGGAGTGGCCGGGCCGGGGAGGCCAACTGGCCAGCCGTACCACCAGATGTCGGCCGGGGCGGGGGTCAGGGTGGCGAGGAGAGGCGCACCCGCCTGAGGAGCACCCGCCTGTGGTCATATATATATATATATATATATATATATATATATATATATATAAATATATATAAATATATATATATAAATATATATATATAAATAATATATATATATATATATATATATATATAAATATATATATATATATATATTATTTTTATATATATATTTATATATATATATATATATATATATATATATATATATATATATATATATATATATATATATATGGGCTTAAGCCCAGTCCAAAAACATAAATTAAATGATCTAAATATATATATATATATATATATATATATATATATATATAAAAATAAAAAAAATATATATATATATATATATATGGGCTTAAGCAAAAACATAAATTAAATGATCTGGCCCAATTAATGGGCCCAATACATCAAAACCATAAAGGAATTGCTGCTCTCTGTTTTTATTAAACAAAAAGATGGAGAGAGAGAGAGAGAGAGAGAGAGAGAGAGAGAGAGAGAAAGAGCGAGAGAGTGAAAGAAAGGGATTAAGAGTTTGGGAGAGGGAAAGAGAGTGACACAAAGTAAGAGAGAGAGGGAGATCGGGACAAAGGGAGGAAGAGATAGGTTTCTCACTACAGCAGCACCACCGGCGGCTGATTTGGAAAGAGGAGACGTAGCCGGCTGGATCGAGCGACGGAGCACGACGCTGTGCGAAATCGAGGCTACACGGAGGGCTCGATGAGGTCGTTGGGAGCGCAGCAAAGGAGGTCAAGATCTGGGGTTGACTGTCGTCGAAGCGTTGGTGGACATAGGAGGATAGGGCGGCTGATTGTAGGTAATAGTAGCTCAGGTGATTGTTGGTCGCGACGGGGCGAGGCGCAGGTGGTGATAGTGGTGGCGTGTCGGCCGGTACAGGTGCTGGAAGAGGGTGTTGGCGGCAATAGGGATGATACTGGTGGTGTCGTGTGGTTGATGGTGGTGATAGAGGTGGTTGTGATGATAATGTTGGTGGAGTATGGTCGAAAAGCGGTCAACCGGATTCGGGGAGTGGGCGGCGCTCAGGTGTGGGTTGTTGCTATGTAGAGGTGGCAATGGTGTGATGTGGAGGCGGTGGTGGTAGTGTAGGTGTGCTGTATGGTGGTATGGTGGTGTGGTGTATGGTGTGGTGGAGGAAGAGGAGATATCGGAGGTGAGGAGGCGACCGGAGTGGCCCGATCGGCCAAGGCCGGAGAGATGGCCGGGATGAAGGCGGTGGGGAGACAGGAGTGGAGAAAGAGTGAATTATAATTCTTGTAATTATTTTGTGTGTCCAAAAGAATGGAAAATGTGGGGGAGAAGGCCAGAAAGAAGGCTGTGGTGGAGGCAGGAGTGGAGAAAGAGTGAATTGTAATTGTTGTAATTATTTTGTGTCCGAAAGAATGGGGAATGTCCCATTAAATAGGATAGGAGTGCTTGGGGGCCAAGTTTGGCCATATTGCAAAAGTGTAATAAGTAAACAAATTAAAAGGACAATACAAGAATCTGGGAGGTGTAAGCCCACCGATACTTTTTTTATTTTTATTTTATTTTATTTTCTATTTAGAAAATAGATTTTATTTTTAAATTCTATAAAAGATATTTTGGATGACAATGAGATTTGTCAAACTATTTTAAATAAGATCTTAAATTTATAAAATATATTTCTAGAATTATTGGATTGATTTGAATTTGTAAAATATATTTCAAATAATATTTGATAATATTGAGTATTGTTTTAAAAGTATTATTTTTAAAAGTATTATTGTTACAAAGTATTAAATTTGGATTTATTTAAATGTATTTTAAATATTATGAATAATATCAAGTATTATTTTAAATCATTATGGATTGATTTAGATTAATCTAGAATTTATTGGATACAATATTTATTTGTTTTAATTTATAGAAAGATTTAGTCCTTCCCTATTTAGGATTCCCAATCTCCTATATAAGGGGAGCCTTTTCTCTACTTATTTGCACAATACAACTCCCCACAAATTCCTAACTATTAGCTATAGCACTCATTACCATCGTATCGTGCACCGTGTCCATGTCTGTTTTTCCTTCCCACTATTTTATTATTACAATTATATTTTCTCTCCCGTGTTTGACACCCCGGACACCAACCAAATCCCAAATTCCATTTCGTGTCGGACAACCCCGACACAGCCAACACAATCAAACCCAATTTTCTAACTCAAAACCTAACCCGAACCCTAATTCATGGCCGCCATCTTCGACAACTGGTCGACCCGTCCCTGTCCCAACAGCCACTGATTCTCGTCTACCATATCGACCACCGTCGACTCACTTCCATCTTCCCTGCCACCATCTCCGTCCGACCACCCAAAGCCTTAGTCATTCGCCACTGCGCCAGAACCCTGCTACCAATTATTACCACCAACTCCGACGATAGAACCAATGTACCTGACCACTGAAGCCGTCAGACTTCTCCATACCACTAGATCCCGTCGGACCGTTGCCTCCAGCAGTACCGTAACGCGACTACCTAGCACCGCCCTCGTCGTCTTTGTCACGACTCGCACCCACTTTTCTAGATACGAGTGCGTGTCCAAGCCTAGCCTACGCTGCAGTGTCGGCGATAGTACGCTGTCTAGGTCTCTATATCAATAAAAAATCACATCTATTGCTCATTCACAAAAATTATCCAAATAAACTTTAGGCTACAATGGGGTACCACATGTCTACTAGTCATATTCTCTCATCCGACTATCTCACAAGTACTTGTCCAATACGATAAACATTAACAATACGATAGACGATAATCATGATAAACTAGAAGTTAGGCATGAATATGTACATTACTATAACAACTCTGACTCTCGTGCACAAGCAGTAATCATGATCAGTCAAGAACAGTGACAACAAGAAATATAAAGATGTAACAGTGAAAAAAAGATGTGAAGATACATGCAGTACAAAATAAAGGTAATATAATGCTACAGTAAAACTTGCCTCAGTTTGATTTGGAGCTGACTGGCACAATCTGATCATATCGGCACAAAAAAAGTTGTAGATGTCAAGGACGAAAGACGGCCTCTAACGATGGAATAGACCCTGTCATTGGGTACGGGATAGTCAAATTAGCCTCGGAAAGATATAGAGAGGTCCGAGATTGCAAGAAAGTAGGAAGGATTTGGTTACGGACAAGAATAAATATTCGAAGAATTTTGTATAATAAAATATCCATAACTATTTTATAAAATATCTTTTTATTTGGAAACTATATTTGAAAATTAATTATAAATAAAAACTATGTTTTTCTTTTATTCAAAATATTATATATAAATACTTGAAAATCTAGGAAAATAATTTAGGCTAAAACCTAATTTGAAAATAAGTATAAACCAAGCCCAATACACTATTTTTCACGAATAATTTTAGAAAAATATTATACATATATATTATCAAAATAAAATAATAACACCAATGCTTAATAAAACAATAGCATTTCTAATAATAATATCAATAACTATCTATAGATATATTGTACTACAATTAGTAGTATGCTAATACTTATACATGTATACTGATATTATAAAAAAATAAAAATAAAAAATAATAATAAATCATTGATAAACCTTACTCCTACTATACTGTAGGATATATGTATTAATATAATATTAATACTAATAATAACTCATAAATGTTCATGTTCACATTCCTTTGTTTCCAGCAACCTAACTAATAAAATAGAAAAGAATTAAACGCAATGAGCAGTAAAGAAGAGGGATGAGAGTGTAATGGAGTTTCATCTCCACTAAGAAACAGGGAGAGGAAAACTAAGTGTTCGCCATTAACATGGAGAGAAAACTGAAGAACGAGAAGAAGTAAACAAAGAGGAAGGGAGAGCTCGAGGTCATCGGAAAAGAGTTCCACCGGTGGCGTGCTCGCACACCCGGCCAAAAGCTCGGTGCTCGCGGTATTTACGACGGTGCCAGAGAAGATGTGCACGTACGTGTGGCGAGGCGGTCTGTTGTGGCCGCTCGCCGGCTTGATGCAGCCAAGAGCGGCGCACGACTCCGGCACTGACCATCTTGGTCAAGGCGACGTCAGATGGCTGGAGATCGTCGAGAGAGATAATCGGTACGAAGGTGCAGCACGGTCGAGAAGGGAAACGCGACCAGGAGAGTTTGATTCGCCAACGACGCCATGGGCGAGGAGCCAGAGGTGGCGGGGGTTGTTTTGGAAGTAAGGGTCAATGGTGGTGGTGATAGTGATGTTGAAGGGTCTGGATTCGGCCTGGAAAGGCTGGAGTGGGTGGGCTAGTCGAGGAGTAGTAGGATGGATCTGGCTTTGGTCGGAGTAATCTGGTGGGATGGTTGTGTGCCGAAAATTTGGTGGTTCGACAAGGAGGCGGCACCGGTCGGAAAGTCGGGGAGAGATGGTGGTTGGGTGATAAAGATGGTCGGGTGTATCGTGGACTGATGTTCGAAAAATAGGGAGGCGGTTGGGGTCTGGCCAGATTATAATTAGGGTTAGGATGGGATTACGGATTTGGGCGTTATGTCCTGTGCGACACCAAATTTGGGGGACGTGTCCGGGGTTGTCGGACACGGGAAAGAATTTATAAATGTAAAAAGAATTGTGGAAGGGGTGGTGATGGACACAGACACGGTGCACAACACGATGAGATGTTTGTGGTGTTGGTAGAATTTGTGAGAAAGACAAAGGGAAGCCTCCCTTTATATAGGGTGAGGGGCTTCCTAGCTCGAAAAGGATTAGGAATCAATGGATCAATCTTCCATAAATTTGAATATATCGAAATTAGATTTAAATCAAAAGTTAGTTTGAGCAATTCAATATCGGTCATAATAGGAATAATATGAATCCTATCAAATAATTTAAAAATATGTTTTTATAAATTACCAATCTTATTTAAGATAATATATTTAAAATAATATTTAATATTATCAAATATATGCATAAATATTTTGTTAGCCCAATGATTATATCATATTTTTGAATATGGCTAATCAATTAAGTTTAACTATTGATGTCACTAATATTCATGCAATCACTATCTTATTGCTACTTAAACTTAGAATTGTCCTATAAACTTAGTATTGTCCTAAATGGTCTATATCATATTGCTATGCTTGTATCATAATGTAACATATTGTTTTGTTCGTCTAACATGTACTTGTAGACAAGCAACAAGCATCATCAAACCAGGACATATGCAACAAAGAATTATTGATAGGCTAAAGATGGCATAATACAAGAAGATTTCTCTAAACCGCCTAACGACCTATCCGGGGCCTCGCATCGGGGGTTTCGCTGCCTGGTCAGCGGTCGGCGGTCGAGGGGGCAGCATCCCCCTTGGAGGTTCGGGGGCGAAGCCCCCGAAAGGTATTCAGATTTTCAGATCTGTTTATCTTTGGACGATTGTCGTCAAGAAAAAATGAGTATGCTCAAATGTTAGGAGAAAGGCGTCATCAAATGGGCTATTAGTTTTTATATTTATTCTATATTTTTCCTTTTATCGAGTATAAGAAAAATGTGAGATTGATCGGATCAGTACTGGCTTAGGTTTTTCTCAGTCCACAAACAAGAATAAGCCTACCTACTATATATCCAAAAGTCCACATATTAAAAAGCCCAAAACCCATCAAATTTTGGCCAAAACTGTTCTGGCAGAACTCTGCCCGAACTCGGTCAAAACTCGGTCCGAGTTCGGTCGGGGTAAATTCTAAATACAGTTCCTACCAAATCTGCATCAAACGTTCGTATGCGAAATTCTAGCATCCGAACTCTGCCCGAGTTCGGTCCCCCAAAAATACTATAAATAGAGTTGAGATTATCATTCATTTTCAATCATCCAATTTCATCTCTTCTCTTCTTTATCTAAAGTGCTCTGAGCTTTTTACTTTCATATCTAAGCCTTTACGACTCTTAGCCAAGCCAGTACAATTTCTGCTTAATCTAGAGTTTGGTGTTGAAGAGTTGTATCGGAGGCTGTATTCAAAAAACGTTCTAGTTTTCCAATTGCCTTCTGGAGTCGATCGTGCGCTCATCACCAAGCACGGTATTGTGAAGTCGGTCGTGCACTTGTCGCCAAGCACGGTGTTGTAAGAGTTGCAAGCGCTCAGTTAAAGCTTGTGCCATAGTGGATTAACAGCGAGCGAGAGTACTCACGACTGGACTAGTCCTCTCAGAGGGAAACCAGTATACATCGCTGTGTCACTGAGTTTGAATTCTTAACTCTTACTTTACTATATTTTATTTACCGTCTTTTATCTGCCATAGTTTATAATCTGTTTTTTTAATTGGTGATTATTTTTGCTGCATACGTACGCACTTTATTCATCCCCCTCTTGAGGTGCTCAACTGTCCTACAATTGGTATCAGAGCTAGGACTCTATTATCTGGCTTAACATCCTTAGAGTAGATCTTTATTATTAATTGTTAACCTCTGATTCCAATTGCCTACAATTGGTATCAGAGCGGATGCTTGTAATATAGATTTTACTGCTCATACCAATTGCTCCTACAATTGGTATCAGAGTAGGTTATATTCAAATATAATACTCTAGAGAGTATACATATGGCAGCCGTGAATTCAATATTCACAGGTAAAGTACAATCCACAAATAGACTCCCACTATTTGATGGAATGAACTATAGTTATTAAAAAACACGGATGAGCTTGTACCTGAAGTCTGTAGATTTATGGTCAATTATTTGCAATGGCTACAAAAAGCCTACTATCACCTCTATTCTTACTTCCTCAATTATAACAAGCCTTATTATAGTTACACAGAAAAAGAGAAGAAGTTAGCTAGCCTTGATATAAAAGTAAAGCATGCTTTCTATTATGATGTAGACTTCAATATATTCAATCTCATTACTACTTGTACAACATCTCATAAAATTTGAAAACTTCTTGAAGCTACTTATGAGTGCAGGTATAAAAGCAGTACTAGCAACTCCAGAGAGAAGGATAGTCTTTATAATAATGCAAATGTGTGCATGATGGCATCAAGATTTAAGGTTCAACACAACCCTATATATGAAGAAGAGCTTGTATGTGACAACTACAAGAAGATAGGCCACATCAAAGAAGATTGTAGTACTGCTAGAAAGGAGAGTCACTATGAACGATCGAACAAAGGAAGGTCGTCATCTCACAATTACTCTACCATGAGCATATGGTGTGAAAGCGAAGCAAGTAATTCCAAAGAAGAAGAGAGACCTCATCAAGCTACAAATATATGCTCAATGACATTATCCAATAAGGTACAAGACAAGTCTGTTCTTGAAGAGAATGAATTCTCTTATGATGAGTTGTCTGATGCTTTCAGTGATCTATTGAAAGAACACAAGAAAGTATTAGATAAGTATAAACAAGCTAGAAAGGATATTCTTTGCTATAAGCTTGAGAATGAAAAGCTTACTTGCTTATTGAATGATGCTAGAAATACTTCTACTTCTGGTAATTCTACTGAGATTTCCACACTTGAGTTTAGATTGCATGAAGCACTTGAATGCATTGAGAAAAGCACTCGAGAGAATACTAAACTTAAGGAGGAATTAGAATCAGAAAAGAAGAAATATTCTATTACTTTATGTAGAATTGATGCTCTTTCTGCTAAATATAATAAGATTTGTGCTAACTCAAAAAAGTTAGAGATTAGACTGGGAAATCAGGTAGTATAACCTGTGACTCAGTCCAACACAAGACACGTGACACATCGTAAAGTCACACACGATAGATCTTTTAAAAAGGAAGCAAACAAAGCTAAAGCTTCACGTAACCATGCATTCTATTACAAGTATCCACGCACATTATATTACACCACTGCACGTTCTCATACTTCTGTACATAGGACTAATGTTAATACTTTCTGTCATTATTGCGGTATGAATGGACACATTTCTAATCATTGTCAGATTAGAAAGCTAGTTGATATGAACTTGTGCAAATGGATTTCCAAAGCTAACAAATGTGGATCCAAGTATTGGATACCAAAGCCTTCACCTAATATTTCAGGTGGAGCTACTTATGCTGAACCAAAGAACCATGGAGCATGTTGGTGATTGCAAAGCTACAACGGTCATCTTCCACGCAATTGTACCAACATATGTGTGGTCACTAGAACCACTTTGGTAACATGCTTGGTAAATAGTTTTTAATATCTAGCATGTTCTTATTGATGTCTTGCTATTAGCTCTCATTGATATCTTTTAATTTTTTATCATTTATGTGAGTTATAATCCTAGCATGACTAGTTGTTTAGCTTAAATGATTATTTCACACTATATAGTCTTTTACTCATTTTCTATTAATGTGACATGTCATATTTATCTATGTATGCTCTTTACTCTTAGTCTTTATCTATGAAGCATGCATACCACTCTAGTCTATAGGAGCTAGAGTTAATGTGTTTTTGACTCTCTGTCTATAATATTTCTGAAATGGTAACTTCTTACCGATTTGTCTTTAACATGTCATATTTACTTTAATCTGTATTTTGTGAGTATATGTGTTCAGCACAAGTCTCCTTCTACTTGAAAAGTATATACATATATTTTTATTTTAACCTTGTGCTTGCATAATATATTCACTATTGATTCTCATATTTTCTTTTGATTAACTTCTTATGAATAAATTACACCTTTGCCTAATAAAGCATATTTATACATGTTTTTGATCCTATGATAATTTTTCAATAATTATTAAGGATACATGAACACTTCATTGTCATTCATATGTTGCTCATATATTTCTTATATTGATATATATTTTTATGTAAATATCTTTAAGAGGGCATATGAGTTCAGCTCAAGTTATATATTATTTTGCAAAGTATTTAATTACACTTTTTATCTTCAAACTTATGCTTACCTCATACTTCAGCTATTAATTACTTTGAGCAAATTTGTGTTCTTCTCTCTTTTAGCTTCTTCCTCAAAGCCTCTCTTAATGATATTTTTTTTGGCTTTTTGGTTGACATTTTGGATACATGACTCTTATATTTGAATTATGTCATGTATGCCTTTTTTTAGTCTCCTAACTTTTGATATATATTTGTTTTATATCTTTAAGTTGGGATTTTGAGAAGAACTATTTATAAATGTCTTTCTCATGATGATTTGTGTAAGAAGCACAAGATTGTTTTGCTTTATTTTTTAATTTTTCTAATTTATTAGTGCACATGTTTAGTCTATATATTTTATCTCTATAAGTGCACTTTGAAAATGTTTTTGAAAATATTCTTAGCAATCTTGATGATCATTATTTGCTCATTCTTTGGGATATTTACTTCTCTTATATTTAGAAATTCTGGATATCGATGATGTTTGATGATACTGCATATATTCTTTTAAATCTAAGTTCTTAAAAGTATAGATCATTTTGGGTACAAGCCGAAATGGTCCTTCTGTCATATAGGTGTAAATAGCCTGAAGCGACACGGTGCACTAGTCTTCGGACTACCGCTAGCTGGGAACCGACCCCTACAGCTAACCCAAACTGATCAATACTTTATAGACTTAAGATTTATTAAGGTCTACTTGCAACTATTTGTAGTTCTGGATCCAAGGCACTGAACCCAGTCCCCTAGGTTCCAGAATACATCAGCATATCTAGGCCCTATATTTTGATTTATAAATATTTTATATTTTATTGTTACCCAATAATTTTATAGCATATATAAGGATAAATATAATGGATACATCTTATGCTTGTAGCTAAAAATGATTTGATTCTTTTGTTGTTGTTTGAGATTTTTCGATTTCAGTAGATGCAGTTAGTTTTGTATTCTCTAAAATGATCTACAATCTTGGATTGATCTCAACTTTAAGCAAAGAGATATGGATTTCATTTTTAGATTTGGACTTTCATTTTGATGGACAATATTATCTTTTTATATTTTTCACAAAAGGTAACATGTGTTGATCTAACTTTTCTATTGTGAGATTTTATTGCATAGATCAAGTTATCTCATCTTTTGACTTATATGATTATTAATTGTATTTTAGTTTATATATGCTAAATTAAAATATCTTTTTGATTGTTTAATTATAAGTATTCATTTAATGCATATTATCTCTTTTGTCTAAAGATGATTGTTTTTCATATTCATGATATTTTTTAAGATTTTATTATTCTCTTCTTATTCAAGTTACTAACTGCCTATAGCAATAATTCTTTGTTGGGGAGAAGTCTGTTTAATTTATCTCTCTCAAAGCGTTTCTTTTCTTTAAGCCTACAGTTGATACTGTGCTAAGGTTTTAAAAGGAAAAAAATGAACCTTGATAAGAAGACCTAATATTTTGATGAATTAGTTTTCTACTTTTGGAAATATTTCTCTGGAACTTAAATTTGTTATTAATTTTGGATATAGCCATGAAAATGGAGAGCAGTTAATTGTTTCAAATCAATTATTCCCCTAACATGCCATATATCTAGAATACTATTTATTCTGGACATTTATCTAGTATTATTTTTATTTACTTAAAATGGACTATGGGTCTTTTATTAAAGTTGTTTTCGTGATGCAAAAGTTTTGAATCGTCAGTTGTGAGTCTGAGGACTAAACGGACGCATTCGAACATTCACTAGGACAACTTTTTTATAGTGAATTCCGTATTTCAAATGTCTTCTAATTTTTTTGAATCTGTCCGTTACTCGAATAGCATTATTAAGGCAATTTTTTTTACTGTCTGGAAATCAATTTTTGTTATTTGAATATATATTTTTCATTGGAGACATATTATGTTTGTTCATCTTTAAGCATTTATTATATATTTCTTTTGCTTGCTTAAAGATGATATTTGTTTCAAGTTTGGAACTTTATATACATTTGATCAAAGTAAAGAAATATGCATATCTTGGATATTCCTTAGATCTTGTGATTATTTATTTTATCTATTTTTGCATATAAATTACTTTGGAACTAGATACACATATTTTAAGGGGGAGCAAATTAATTGTTTCAATTCTTTTATGCCCTTAATATGTGGTATACCTAGTTCATCATGGACAAATATTCTTCTACTTAAAATATCTTGTTGATTTGTTCATAATTTTTTATTTTAGTAAGTTTATGAGAAAATATATGATTATTATTATTTATTTATTTTTAATTCTCTCATTTTATGAGTTTCTAAAAGTTATCTTGCCAAATATATTTAGTTATCCTTATTGATGATTCCTTTGAGCTTAAATTGATTTGGTATTTTTATTTGAGATTTTATCTCAAAGTTCATGATTATTTATACTTAGACTGATCATATTTTGCGGGGGAGCATTCAAGTCGACTGAATTTCTCCTTCTCAAGTATTTGTCTTCATTACCTTCATGTTTATCTTGTGGATATTTATTTATCATGCTAAGGTAATTGAGTTCAAATGCATGAACTTTGGTATAGATTTTGCATAGATTCTAGTATATCTATTTTGATTTCTCTTCAATGAGTATACTCCTTATGGAATTGATTCACTAATTTGTATGGGCAAATTATGAATTATATTTTTTGTCATTGTTAAAAGTCATATTTTTTTATATTTGGTATTTATATTGGTATACTAGATCTATGAATTTTTTTGGATTATTTATGACCAGTGATTGATTTCTACTATATTGGTATCTACCTTTTATTAAAATCCTTTATTGGTTTCCTTCAAAACTAGAGTAATATTCTTTCTTAAATTGTGTTTTGAATGATTTGTTTCAAATATTCTCCTAATTATTCATGATTATTTCTATCTTGCTTTTGTTATGATTAAATTTTTTCTTATTATGGGGGAGCTTATTTTTTGATCATGTCAACAGGGGAGAATAAGTTTAAGTTAGCAAACAATATTTTAGTAATATGTGTTTATTAGTGATATATGCATCTATTGTATCTATCTTAAACTTAACCAATTTTCCATAATCAAAAAGGAGGAGATTGTTAGCCCAGTAATTATATCATATTTTTGAATATGGCTAATCAATTAAGTTTAACTATTGATGTCACTAATATTTATGAAATCACTATCTTATTGCTACTTAAACTTAGCATTGTCCTATAAACTTAGTATTGTCCTAAATGGTCTATATCATATTGCTATGCTTGTATCATACTATATCATATTATTTTGTTCGTCTAACATGTACTTACAAACAAGCAGTAAGCATGATCAAACCAGGACATATGCAACGAAGAATTATTGATGGGCCAAAGACGACATAATACAAGAATATTTCTCTGAACCGCCTAACGACCTATCCAGGGCCTCGCATCGGGGGTTCCGCTGCCCGGTCAGCGGACGGAGGTCGAGGGGGCAGCATCCCCTTGAGGGTTCGGGGGCAAAGCTCCTGAAAGGTATTCAGATTTTTAGATTTGTTTATCTTTGGACGATTGTCATTAAGAAAAAAATGAGCCTGCTCAAATGTCAGGTAAAAGGCGTCATCAAATAGGTATTAGTTTTTATATTTATTTTGTATTTTTTTTCTTTTATTGAGTATAGGAAAAATGTGAGATTGATCGGATCGGTACTGGCTTAACTTTTTCTCAGTCCACAAACAAAAATAAGCCTACATACTATATATCCAAAAGTCCACATATTAAAAAGCCCAAAACCCATCATAATTTGGCCAAAACTGTTCTGGCAGAACTCTGCCCGAACTCGGTCAGAACTCGGCCCGAGTTCGGTCCGAGTTCGGTCTGGGTGAATTCGAAATACAGTTCCCACTAAATCTGCATCCAATGTTCGTATGCGAAATTCTAGCATCCGAACTATGCCCGAGTTCGGTCCCCCAAAAATACTATAAATAGAGTTAAGATTACCATTCATTTTCAATCATCCAATTTCATCTCTTCTCTTCTCTATCTAAAGTGTTTTGAGCTTTTTACTTTCATATCTAAGCCTTTACGACTCTTAGCCAAGCCAGTACAGTTTCTATTTAGTTTAGAGTTTGGTGTTGAAGAGTTGTATCGGAGGCTGTATTCAGAAAACGTTCTAGTTTTCCAATTGCTTTCTGGAGTCGATCGTGCGCTCGTCACCAAGCACGGTGTTGTGAAGTCGGTCGTGCACTTGTCGCCAAGCACGATGTTGTAAGAGTTGCAAGCACTCAGTTAAAGCTTGTGCCATAGTGGATTAACAGCGAACAAGAGTACTCGCGACTGGACTAGTACTCTCGAAGGGAAACCAGTATACATCACTGTGTCAGTTAGTTTGAATTCTTGACTCTTACTTTACCATATTTTATTTACCGTCTTTTATCTGCCATAGTTTATAATCTATTTTTTAAATGGTGATTATTTTTGCTGCACACGCACACACTCTATTCACCCCACCCCTCTAGAGGTGCTCAACAGTCCTACATATTTTTCATAAATACAATCTTATTTAAGTAATATATCTATAGATTTAATCAGTCAAGACAATAATTAAGATATTAAAATTAAACCAAATATAATTATAAATATTTTAACTATTATTTAATTATCAAATTATTTCAAATTATTTTCACAAACCAAAATTAAATTTTTAGAAAATATAATTTGGTAAACCTTTTTCTCATTCGAAATTATATTCGATTTCCTTCATAGAAATTCAATCAAAAATTTATTCTCCAAAAGGAAAATTAAATAAAATAAATAAAAATCTTGAAATTTCGAGAAACGGGGGTTACAGACTTCACCTCCGATCGACTTCATCCTCGATCGACCATGCCTCCCCGATCAAAACCGATCTGTAGCTTCTCCACCATGCTTGAGCGTCCGTCGCCTGTGCTCCGACGTTCCTCCATGCGACCGGTCAGCCATTGAACCCCTCTATCGTAGCCCAGATCTGACTCGCGGTCGAGCCTTCTGACACGAATGATAAGGAGCCTCGAGCACCGCCCGCCTATGGCTAGAAGCCAAGCCATCTCGAGTGCGGCGATGTCCTCGCCGCTAAGCTCCGCCCTCCCAGCGAGTCTCCACCGCCGAACACCGTCTCCCCCGAGCGCCTCTTGTGAGCCTTTCTTTCTTTTTCCTTTCATCTCGATTCATTTCCCCCAATGTTTTCTCTCTCTTCAGCAGAGAGTATAAGGAGGGAGAAGGGCCAATAGGCTGGGTGTGGGTATGCCCAGCGAGCCCAGCTATGGGCTGGGATTTAAAAGATAGTTTAATATTTTGTTTATATATTTTATTAATATTTAAATTTTATTATAAATAATAATCTAAATTGGTATTAATGTTTAGTTAAGATTTAGGTTGTATTATTTTTAATGGTTATAAATACTGACAATATAGTTATGTATTTCATATTTAGTTTTATTTTATATACCTATACATGTACTGTATTTATTAATAATTATATGTTAGATAATTTTTCCTAAAAATATTATCATTTTCTGTCTAGTTAAAATTATATTTTGACCTAGAAATGTGACTATCTGTATTTTGAGTATTTATCTAAAATTATTTTACTACTAAAATATAGTATTCGATTTGGCCTTACGTGTAATTTCAAAATTGGGTTTTAGCCTTAAATTGATTTTCTAGCTTTTCAAGTTTTTATCAAAGAAAATTATTTTGATTAATAAAATATATTTTCCAAATATTATAAATAGTTTCTAAATCATTTATAAGCATTCTATATAAATATATATGTTATTATTAAAGATTTCCTTTCTATTAAACAAATTTCCTTCGACTATCGAATCTTGACCGTGACTAGTCATATGTTCTTATTTCTTGCAATTCTGACTACTTCATATCGCCCTAGGCTAACTGGACTGTCCCGGACCCAATGACATGGTCTGTTCTATCGTTAGAGGTCGTCTTGCATAGTTATGACATGTGAGACAATTCTGTGCCAACATGATCAAGTCACACATCAACTGCAACTTAATTGAGGGAAGTACACTATTGCTTTATGTGTTTATTATATTATAATAATATTTGTCATTATGTTTCATTGAGTATCCTGTTGAGATACGATTATAACATGATAGGTATTATATATCCCTATATTATAGAAAGGAAAACAATTGTAACATTGTAACACCTGGAGTAAAATTTTCTTAACTCTCTCTCTCTCTCAATTTCCAAAAATCGACATATAGAAAGGGAGTCATCCCAAAGGTTTCCGAAACAAATACTTATTTAATTTCTCCAAACATAAATATAAGGAGAGAGAAAGGGCTGTTCCAGCCATTCTCATTTCCTCATAAGCATGAAATCGTTGGAACGAGAGGGGGAAAGCAAAGAAGAAGGGAAAATGAGGAAGGAGGCGAGGACGGGGGACTCACAGCAGAGGGGACGGCCGGAGCCGTGCCAGCGGGGAAGTGCCAGGTCCACGGAGGTCGGGCGGAGCTCGCCTGGGCGAGGACGAGATGGGGCGAGCGGCTCGGGGCGACGCCGGACAGCGGTACTGGGTCGCGGGGGTCCGTCGGTGGAGAGGAGCAGAGTCGACGGAGATTCTTTAGTGGAGAGGAGCAAAGTCGGCAAAGATCCGTCGGTGGTCGCATGCGGCCACGGCTAATGGCTAGCGGCAGAGGTAAATCTCTCACTCTTTCTCTCTATTCTCTGGTATTAGTGGTGGTGATGGTTGCAGTGGCGAGGGGCAGCCACGGCTAGGTGGTGTTTACCGGGAGGCCAGGAAATGGGTGGTAGTGGTGGATGGTGGTTGTGCTGGCGGTGTTGTCGGTGGGGAACGGTTGGGACAGAGTTCGGCCAGGAGTACGATAGTGTTTTGCTGGAGTATAGGTGGCAGTGTGGTGGTCATGGTGGTGTCTCCACTGGTGGTGGTCTGGAGAATGGGAGGGTTTCGGGTTGGCCATGGTGGCTGTCGAAAAGACGGAGAAGGGAATGGCCGGCCAGTGGTCGAGAAAATAAACTGTTGCATTGAGGGGGTTTGGTGGCTGTGGGTTGCGGGTGGTGTCGGCCTGAGTAATGAGACGCGGTGGTTTTAAAGTGAAGGTTGGCTGTTGTTGATGGTGGTCAGGACGATGGTCGGAACATCACACTGGAGTGACGGCTATCATTGTTGGTGGGGGCAATGTTGCAGAGCGGTAGGGTGATTGACAATGACGGTGGTGGTGGTCGGCTATGGTAGGGAACGAGTAGAGAGAAGAGGGTTTATTTTTATGAACTTATATAGATTATAACAAGGAGAAGATATAAGGAGAGATTGGATGCTGTAACTATAAGAAAATAGATAGAGAGAACTGCAACTAATGCCTATATATAAATTATACACATATATCTTAAAAAATATAGCTTTGACGATAAGCAGAGGGATGGTGCTAATAGTCGTTTACTGACTTTCCAATAGCCAAGTAAATTTAAGAACTAAATCAACCAAATATTAATCTGATAATTTCTAAAGCAAACCAATCCATAATTAATACTAAGAATTAACAATAATATTCGAAAATATATTTAGCCACATCCAACTTAATATTTGATATCAATAAGACATTAAAATATTAATTTAAAGTGATACTTTGAAATACTACTCTGTATTATCAAATAATATAAACCTTACTAGATAAATCTTCACGTATTTGATTTAAAACAAACATAATTTAAATGCGGAATAATCTAATCGTAATATAAATGATTTGAAATAATATTGTAAGATATTATTCTATATTATCTGATGATTCAAATTGTATGAATTTAATTCCCAATCGAATAAGGGATCAAGATAATAATACTATTTATCGCATAACATATTTTTCAATTAAATTAGAAACGATAATGTAACTAGTATTCGATGTCATTGAATGATCAATTATTATGAAATAATATTCATTGCCATCAAACAACTATTTTTAAAATGAATATATTTCCTTGAACTAATATTTAAAATATATATATTTGATAATATCTTTTTTTTAAACAACTTGGACAAAACCTTTTAGGATTAAACAAAATGATTATTGAATCAAATAAATTCTAGATTTAATCAAAGTCAATCTATGATGATTTATAATTTATACTAGCTATTATTAATAACATTAAAATACATTTAGCCCAATAAAACTTAATATTTTGTAAATAATAATACTTTTTAAAATAATTCCTCGAAATAATACTCCTACTAAAGGATATTTTGAAACATATTTTAGAATAATTAACATGTCTAAATATATCATTTATAAAAATCATACGAAAATAGTTTCACAAATATATAAAAATTATGATAACAACATATTTTTCAACTAGAAATAAAGTCAATAAAATAATAATAAAGACTAAAATCCGGGAAGAGGAGTTACAATAGGCTCATTGTATCATTGATCGTTTATAATTGGATTTATATTTGAATAATTATTGTGAATGAGCAAATAGATGTGATTTTATTGTATTTGAGATTGATATCGAGACCTAGACAGCGCACTACTGCCGATGATGCAGCGTAGACTAGACTTGACTACGAACTCATATCCAAAAAGCGGGTGCGGGTCTGTCACTACCACAATCCTAGATAGGGCTATTTTTGTCAATTTATATTATTTATATTGCTTGAGTATTTATTTAAATTATATATTGTGAAGGTTTTATTTATTGTTAGTTTAGCCTTTTAATTGAACCTTAACTTGTGAACCCAATTAGACTAGACATGACCACTTGAGCCCACAACCTAGGATGAACACTACTAGCCTCATTTAAGTCATGTTAGGTTTAGTTTAGACAAGAAATTAATCCCACACTTAGAGCACAATTATTCCTTCAATTAGAAGAGTGTTCATGATGACTTGAAAGTGCAAAATAGACATTTTAGAAGGGGTTTAGGGCTTCCATTATTGGCTGGTTATTAAGAGCTATTAAACCATCTTCTTCATTCCATTAGAGCCTCCACAAATCTTCAAAGAAGCCCTCTCCATTTCCATGCATTCCCACTATTGAAACTCTTCCAAATTCTTCTAAAACCTTCCCAAACCTTCTTTCTACAAGGCTAGAAACTTGGAGACCAAGGAGCTCATAGGGAGGAGGTCAAAGGAGGAAGAGATTGTGTCAATCTTGACACAAGAGCATCCCTAGAAGACTACATTGGAAAATCAACCACCCAATAGGTAAAACCCTTGTATTTTGATAGTTTTGAGCTCCTTCTTCATGCATGACACATATAGAAACACTCACTTTGGTTAGGGGTACCCATAGGGAGATGAGCAAGGCTCTAAACCTCATTTTTGTGTATTTTAGGTAATGTATTATACCTATAGTACAAGTAAATAGTTATGGGTAGACTAAGGTAGAGTCAAACCTAGGATAAGTAATGGGTATGTCCTATATATATATATATATATATATATATATATATATATATATATATATATATATATATATATATATATATATATATATATATATATATATATATATATATATATATATAATATATGCATATTATATATATATTTTATATATATATATATATATATATATATATATATATATATATATATATATATATATATATATATATATATATATATATATATATATATATATATATATATATTATATTATATAATATAATATATATATTATATTATATTATATTATATTATATTATATGATATATATATATATATATTATATTATATAATATAATATAATATATAATATAATATATATATATATATATATATATATAATATATAAAAATATATATATATATATATTATATAATATATATTATATAATATATATATATATTATTTTATTTTATTTTTTATTTTTTTATTTTTTTTGAAGAAACCGTTACCTTTATTGATAAAGAGGGTAATGAGTACATCCGACCTCATGGTAACAAGTACAAAGAAAGAAAATAAATGGAAAGCACTATTCTAAAGCCCAATGTGGAATAGCCGGAAGATGACGACAACTCGAAAGCGACTTCCGAAACTGTCTCTTCACCTCCCAAACCAAGAAGTCCGATCCAGCACCACGTCCTTCATATCGATGCTTGTTCCTGTTCTTCCAAAGCACCCAGATGATCGCACCCGCCAATGATCTCCGATGATGACTGCCCGGACCCTGCCACCACCTTTGAAGAAAGACCAGAAAATCACTATACATCCGTGCCTTGAAGAAACCCCGGAAAGCAGACCAAACCGTCATAGCAAGATCCCCATGGAAAAATATATGTTGAAGGTTTTCCCCCTGCCCAACCTGACAGCAATGACACCTGGTAGCCAGATGGAAGCCAATCTTCTGAAGAATGTCATCAGAAGGAAGCCGGTTGTGACAGACCCGCCACATCAGAATGCTCCACTTCGCCGGAATACATTTGCCCCAAATATTAGAAAAGAGTGATGATGTAGGGTGAGAAATCCGACAACATCTCCAAGCCGCAGCCAGCGTGAAAGAACCTTTCCGCTCACCCCAAACCAGAGAATCAGGAGCCGAAGTACAAGTCAGATTCGCCTCTCTGAGCCGCCCCGCTGCCTCTACTCCAAACTGATCCAAAAATAAGACAGATCCCAACCAGTGTCTGTCCAAAAAGATCGAATAGCCGGACCACCATTATCAGAATTCCTCGCCCTCGAATCTCTGATCTTTCTTCTCCTATCCGAAAGAGCCCGAACAATCACCGTACGTGGAGGAAGAACCACCCTTCTCCCGGCCAATCTAGCCGACCTCCGAAGCTCCCCAGTGCCCAAGCGCTGTGAAGCCGTCGAATCAGCCCCCTCCCCCCCAACCTGGTCCCCCATGCTAGCCACAATATGTCCCGTCCGGCCGACATCAGCAGACTCCCTCGCCTGTGTTCGACTCCGCCCCCGAGTCCGTCTCCCCGTTCCGTGCCTGGTCCCAGAAGTCACTCCCTCAGCCGGTGGAATAGCAACACTATCCAGCCGAGGACCCCCCGGAATCTAAGCCTCACACCTCGCTGAACCCTCACCATGCCCAAGTCTAAGCGAGATAAACGGTTCCGCCAATTTCTGCCCCTGTAAAATCCGTCGCCAAATATGGGAGCACTTGGAAGTCATAAACGCATCACAAGGATGACGCTTACGAAAATACTCAATTTAAGAAGCTCCACCCAAAGGCCCTTTCCATGCCTCAACTTCCACCACAGCTTCATAGAAAAGGCATCCATAATATCATTCAGGCACCTGATCCCGAGGCCACCTTCAGCCTTAGTCCGAGTAACGAACCGCCATGCCAGCCAACTCCTCTTAGCCACCCCATCTCTACTACCCCAGAAGAAAGCCGCAAACATCCTCTCAATCGTCCTGAGAACGGCCCGAGGAGGACAACATGCAGCCAATGTGTACATAGGGATAGATGAAAGTACATTCTTAATAAGGACCAACTTACCCCCAGGAGAAAAAATCTTGTTCTGCCAACCCGTCAGCTTAGAGCAAATTTTATCTAGCAAATAGGTAAACATCCCCACATTCCTTCTCCCGCAAGATAACGGGCAACCCAAATAAGAGAATGGCAAGGTACCGGTACTAAATCCGAAGAGAGTAGAAATAGTCCGAGCACGATCCACACCCAATGGTGTCGCAGTATAAAAGGCAGATTTAGAATAATTGATCTTCTGTCCAGAAACAGCCTCATACCTATGCAGTACTTGCTGGAGGGCACGTAATCCAATAATATCCCCCGAAGTAAATATAATAACATCATCCGTATAAGCCAAGTACGAAATACGCGGTCCCCCAATCGGAGTATGAAATGAAGATCTCCTATTGGATTCTTGAAGAAGCTTGAGGTTCCGAGAGAGTACCTCCGCAGCAATAATGAAGAGAGCCGGGGATAGAGGATCCCCCTGCCGAATCCCTCTAGACGTTGAGAAAAAATCCGTAGGAGCGCCATTGAGTAGAACCGTATACCGGGTATCCGCCAAGAGACGATAAATAAGATCACAGAAGACCTCATTAAAACCAAATCTCCGAAGAACCCTCAGGAGGAAATGCCAGTTGACTCTGTCATAGGCCTTCTGCATGTCCAGCTTAATAGCGACATTTCCACCATGGTTGGGTTCCCTCATCGAAGCTACCATATCCTGAGCAATAATGATGTTGTCCACAATCTCTCTCCCCTGAACAAAAGTGCTTTGCTCCGGAGAGATAATTTTGGGAAGGTATTCCCGCAACGTGCATGCAATAATTTTGGAGATAATTTTGTTACAGAAATTGCAAAGGCTAATAGGGCGGAAATCAGAAAGGTTCCTCGGGTGCTCGACTTTGGGGATAAGAAATAAGAAGGTATCCGAAATAGAATCCAGAAGACGTGTACCCAAGAAAAACGAACCAACGGCTTCCTCCACGTCAGCAGCAATAATGTCCCAACAAACTGAGAAGAATCTCCCAAAAAAACCATCCGGTCCAGCGCCACTAGCCGGGTCCATCCCCCGAACAATCTCCAGCAGCTCCGCTCTGGCAGGGCTGCGAACAAGATCAGAATTATCCTCCCTAGAAATAATGCTAGGGATGACATCGAGGAAGGCGTCCTCATCAGAAATAGGCTCAGCTCTAAACAGCTTCGAGAAGAATAAAGAAGCCTCCGTCGCAACCTCCTCGGTAGACCCAGTTTCTGATCCATCAGCCCGAATAATCTTCTGAATACCCGCCTTTCTTTGCCTGCTCCTGGTGCACTCATGGAAAAAACGAGATTCTTATCTCCTTCCAGATCCCATCTCAATCTGGCTTTTTGTTTCCAGAAAGATTCCTCAACCTGGACCTTTTGCTTCAATCTGGCTACGACCTCCATCCAGGAAGCCCTCCCCCTCTCCGAAGGATGAAGCTCATAATCCTGCTCCGCCCCCAAGGCAGCGTCCTCGGCCCGACGGACCTCCTGAAAAACGTCTCCAAAAGTAGCTCTGCTCCATCCAGCCAGAACATGTCCCGTCGTCCTCAAGCGCATGCCCAACCGCTCAAGCGCATCATAATGCCAACATGAATTCCACGCCCGAGCCACAATCGAAAGGAACTCCGGATAAGAAGTCCAGAAGTCAAGAAAATGGAAGCCTCTGCGCAGAAGGGGAGAAGCTGGCTGGCAGGATATCAGAAGAGGAGAATGATCAGATTATGCCCGATTAAGATGCTCGCAAGAAACCTGTACACCATCCAGCCAACTACCCGTTACGAGTAGCCTATCAAGACGGGAACCCTGCCTATCAAGCCCCGTCTGCCCGTTCACCCAAGTATAGATGCTACCTCTGAAACCAACATCGGATAACCCGGCAGCCAACTGGAAGTCGAGGAAGTCCGTAATGGCCCTCGTGTTAGGAGGTCGGCCTCCAAATTTCTCATCCGGAGATGCAATGATATTAAAGTCCCCACCCACCGCCCAGGGCATGGCAATGTCCCTAGCTTGGACGTCCAGAAGCTGCCTCCACATAGACCTCCTCCCCTGCCGTGTCCCTGCACCATGAACTATCGACAACCACACCGGAAGCGAAAAACACCTCAAAGAAAACTGCACCGTGATAGCCTGATCATAGGAGTCAATACAATTGATCCCAAGACCCGACTTACAGAAAATCTAAATATTGCCCTTATTATTGCAAAAGCTATCATCAAAACCCAACCTCAGTTGATAAGAAAGAAGCTTAGAGGATATCACCTTGGGTTCAATAATGGCAAGAACCTGGATAGAGTTGGTCCGGCACAAGGACCTGAGACGGGATAACGTAGCTCTGTTCGCCGTCCTCCGAACATTCCAGATAAGGAATTTAACCATGGACCCTCTTGGGGTCCCGCCTAACTCGGGAAGCATGTGATCGAAGAAGACGATCTGACTGAGGAGCCAACGACTTCCTCCGCCTACCAGCCGCCTTCTTATAAGGAACCATCTGCCAGTCTTCTTCCTGACCCTCGGAGATAGAGGTGGAGGGTCTAACCTCGGGCAGGGAAACCATATCATCACCCGGAGCTGAGTCATAACCCCAGACGGATAAAGGACCGTGACCGTCCTCCTCCCACACCACCAAGCTACGATCCTCTGTGTCAGAATCAGACGCTATAACTCCCTGTCCTAGCTGGCTATGAATAATAAAAGGAAGATCCGATAACACAATAGAACCAATACCCCGCTCAGGGCCCAACTGCCCATCCAAGCTAGAGCCTGGAGCTCTGCGTCCCTCCATCAAGGGCCGCCCATCATCCGACCATAAAGCCAGCTGGCCTGAAGATGACTCCCCCACGTGCCAGGATGGCGGAACAGAATTTGTGCAATTATTATCTCTCTCGTGCAATCTGGGTTGTGTGGTCCCCGTGCTATCATCACGCCCCTCGACGCGCCTCCACACCTGCCGTGTCCCCTTCCCTTTCTCACGCCTTGACCGTCTCCTCCGACGACCCCTGCAAATCCCATGGCCCCCCACCGGGCCGTCCTCCTCACGTACTACGCCTGGCGAGATGTCGTCGGGGATGGGCGGTCTATCAGCTACTCACACGGAAGAAGGCTCCACCCGTGGTCGACCACATGCACTCTCAACATGACCATGATGGCCACAAGAAACACATTATAGAGGGCGTCGCTCATAGACAACTGGCTGCGAGCGAACACCATCAGGCGATTGGAAGAATACCTCATGATGGAGTGGTTTGCTGACGTCCACTTTAACCAAAACCCTGGCTACCCCCGGCCTAGAAAAGGACGTCGTAGCCCGATCAGTACTGAGCGGAGTGTCGAGACCAGATACGATGGAAAGAACCGCATTGGTATTAAACATACAGTGGGGAAGCCCGGGGAAGGCCACCCAGATAGGGACCCGAGGGTCCTCTCTCAACGGCGAAAAAATCCACCGACGACCTGAAAATCATCATCGGAACCCGGCCAACGAACCAACAGTCCTTAGATCTCAGCCGTAGAAAGTCACTCTCGACTTGAGGCCGTATAAAAACGTGTCGATCATCGATAGCCTTCACGTCAACCAGCCCCATGAAACCCCGCGAGTCGAAGGCCTTTCTAATAGCCTCAACCGGGAGTCTTCGCCGAGCAAACTTGCTAATAAGGTTAAGCCCACACGGCGCCGTGAGGGCCTCCATATCTGACTGAGATAAAACTACCACCTTTCGTCCATCGAAATCAATGGCAGGTCGGAAGTCCACCCTCGGTAATCCACCCGTCGACGTCGACGCGGATCCGCCCACGACCGACGCGAAGGATCGCGCCATACCGCCCGTCCCTCCACTTGCAACCTTGGATGTGGCCGCCATCGCAGCCGGAGGTTCCACCCTCAAAGTCACCTTATCACGAGGCGGGGACCCCCTCTGGACAGGGACAGTCCCCCCCGCGCAACCCGAACGCCGACATTGCCCGGAGGGCCGGAGCCCACCGCCGAAACCGCTAACCGTTCCGTGCCGCCTGGGCCACCTCCATCAGGAACACTCCCATGGACGTCGGCCAGCGGCATGCTCCGGGACAGCTGGTCGGGATCCCCCGCCGAAGAACCTGGACACGGATTGGAGCCCCCCGCTGTCAAACCCAACACACCGCCGAAAGAGGTTCCGAGCGCCGGCAGATCTCCCCTATGGACGTCACCAACCTCCATGCTCCGGCCAGGGTGGCCGGAGGCCCCCTCCGTCGAACCAGCACCATCTGGTGTGGCGGAGATACACAACGAAACCAGCACAGAGCCGGCCGCGTTCATCGGAAGTCCGTCCTCCGGGACAGCGTCACCCGCCATGGGGCGGTGGGCCGGTGCTCCCGCCGTCGATCCATCAGGGGGGCGGAGCCCCCCGCCGAGTGCAGCATACAGAGACGATCGCCTGCTTCTACAAATCGCGGAACCCTAGCGAGCGGAGCTTTATATATATATATATATATATATATATATATATATATATATATATATATATATATATATATGTGGTGATGTTAGGCAATGTGAATATCTAAATTAGGGTATTTAGGTTGGTATGACTTGATAAGGGTTAACTTGACCTAGATTTGACTAGGGTTTGACCAGGGTTGACCAATTGACCAAAAGTCAACTGTAAGTCAAACTTGACCTAGTTTTGACCTAGATTGTAAATCACGCACTAGAAAACCATGCTAACACTGTTAAACCCCATTTAACATATGTATATCTCATTTATAGGTCTGTGACTCCAATTTGAGCCTCGATTCATATTTACTGCTCAGGACCACAGACGAGTACATTATTTGATAGTTTTTATTACGTTGATATTTTCTATATCTGTTCAGTTGTAGTATTTTACTTGATTCTCGAAACAAGGATACACGGACTAGTATACGTTGGATCCCGTCATGAGATGTTATTACCGGTTAACCTGGTATATTAGTACTTGTTCGATATTGTTTCTTTTACTTGTATAGACACCGACTTGGGAGTGGGCTGGCCTCCTGCTCTTTGAATCCATGTCATGACGTGTCATGGTTGGATCCATTATACTATTCGAGGATTGAGGAGTTATTAGACGTTATGTGATCAATACCCTACTGTTTACTACTTGTGCATAGCTCACCCTCGCTACATATAGAATACAATCTGACCTGATACTACTTGTACATAGCTTTCCAATGTGGTCGGCCTGATCTCTATACTCATACTTGTGCATAGCCGGTCAAATAGAACATCCTGATCTGGACCCAAGCCGATCACATAACACTCTAACATCTCAAGGCACCGTTTATACTTATATTGTACTCAGATTTTCCTGTATCACTTTACATTCCAGTTTACTATATAATCTCACACTATGACATGATATTCAGTTACTAGCACTTCTTATTTCCAGTCTTGTTATTCTATCATGTATTCTATTATAACTGTTTCTTATAGTATTTGTCAATTTAATGGAATTATGGTTGGCGTTTGTACTTCGCTCCAATCATGACTGGATAACTATTTTTCAGAGGGCTTAGATTCTGATTGCACAACCTTCCACGGGTTTAGAATAGATGGTGACTTTGATCAGGACTTGCCTGTGGAGCCGATGCTCGTAGTGGATGCACCGCCAGTAGTGACTTAGTTTAGTTAGGCTTTACTGGACTTGTATTCCAGATTTGATACTTTGGGTCTGTAGTACTTATTTGGGATTTGTATTATGTCTTAAATTCTGAACTTATGTATTGTGACTCTGCTACTATTTCAGACTATCTATCTCATCTTTATCTTCGACCATATTCGTGCTTATCTTTCTTTAGATTCATGTGATTGAGTTATGTTATATATATTCCTCCGTACGAAGATGACATGTTTATATTCTATATTGTTGATGTTAGATATTATAGTTGACCTATAAATCGTTCTACCGCTGATACTACGACGTAGGCTGGACGTACCCACGTGCTCGTGTCCCTAAACCGGGTGCGGGTCGTGACATGGTCATGATAAGTTTTTTGGTGGCCCATGCAGGTCTGTTTTTGCAAAATTGTGCGAACTCGTGGTAGTACCTATATTAGTTATACTACTACAAGCCTGTGACTAGAAAATGCTCATTCACAATTAGGATTGATTTGATTTTTAGGAGGATGGCTAGGACTAGGCATACCATAGGAAGCCCTTATTCAATTTGACTGTCGGGTAGTTAAGGTTGCTACATAGGCCATGTAATTTAGGTAGAGATTTATTGAATTCTAAACCCTATTAGATAACATAAGGAATTTTTTTAGGAGGATATACTATTTTATTTTGACACGATGGTAGGATCAAAGGTGGGTAGACTATTCACTTGATAAATTAGGAATTCATAGGATTCAATTCCTAATCTTGATCATTTGTGCAATTTTATTTTCTGACTTCTCTAAACATTATCATATCATAATGTCTGTATTGCTTATTTTCCCAAAGTAACTATTTTTCTGAGTCGATATTTTATTTTCATCCATTGACTTTTGAGTCTAACCTGATTCTATATATCTATATATTAACTCCAAGTCATCTTCGTTCATTTTGCGATCATTTTATTTCCAAAATTAATACTTTCATTTCAAGGACAAATACTTACATTTTCCTATCATGATCGACTTGTTTGAATTTCTAGATGCTCCTTTAAAATTCTTATGGATATAGTTAGAATAATTTTTTAATGACTTACAATGGCAAGGCAGATGCACACTGTCACCATTTATTTGAATTATGGAGACTACAGGTTCACTGCAGCCAGCAGCGCATTGGCGAGACATGACCCCTAAGTTAAAGTAATTTTAGGTAATTGTGGGTTATCGAATAATATTAAACTATGTCCTAGTTGCACTATTTGATCCTTTAAGTTGTTATGTCAATATTAGATAGAGTTGATAGAGTATTCGATACCCTATTCTTATTTGAGTTATGGAACCAAGAGTTTACTGCAACCAGATGCACACTGGCGAGGCATACATTCTCGGTAAAATGACTTCGAATATGCTTACGGTTTTCGAATATTATAGAGTTATACCTTTTATTGGCATACCACTATTAATTTTTCAAATTGATTGATGCCTTATTTCTTATTATACCGTCGTCTCAATAAACTGGTACTTCTTCCTTTCTTTCTTCCTACTCGAGAATCATGATTTAGTTTCTTTCTAGTAATTATTTAGAATCGATTACTATATTTTGATTCTGTTCTACTAGATTCATAATCATACCTAGATTTTTTTACTAGACAATTTTGGTTTAGTAGAGGATTGTGCCAAAACGACTTCGAGTTGATCATTCTTGAACGATTTTAATCGCGACTAGACTATTTTGATTATATTTCGATCATGCCAATTCGTAGCTTCTCCTAGATTTTGATTCTATTCGCTGAACGATTGTTATCATTGATCGTACCATCTCTAGTTGTATTCTTAGTCGTGACTAATCGTATCCATTGAAATTTCGAGGATAAAAGTTTTCTAAGGTGGATAGATTTCTAAGCCCACTTCCCAAAAAATTTTAAATGTTATTTATTTTATTTTATTTTCTAGTTAGAAAATAGATTTTTTCTTTAAATTCTATAAAAGATATTTTGGATGACAACAAGATTTGTCAAACAATTTTAAATAAGATCTTATAACTATAAAATATATTTCTAGAATTATTGGATCGATTTGAATTTACAAAATATGTTTCAAATAGTATTTGATAATATTGAGTATTATTTTAAAAGTGTTATTTATAAAAGTATTATTATTACAAAGTATTAAATTTGGATTTAGTTAAATGTATTTAAATATTATGAATAATATTTGCTATTATTTTAAATCATTATGGATTGATTTAGATTAATCTAGAATTTATTGGATACCATATTTATTTGTTTTAATTTGTAGAAAGATTTAGTCCTTCCTATTTAGAATTCCCCATATTCTATATAAGGGGAGCCTTTCCTCTAGTTTTTCCCACAATCCAACTCCCTATAAGTTCCAAACTATTAGCCAAAGCAATCATTACCATCGTGTCGTACACCGTGTCCGTGTCTAACACCCCGGACACCAACCAAATACAAAATTCTTTTTCGTGTCGAACAACCCCGATACAGTCGACACAATCAAACCCAATTTCCTAACTCTAACCCTAACCCTAACCCTAATTCATGGCCGCCATCTCTCGCCACTAGCTGACCCATCCCTGTCTCGACAACCACCGATTCCCGCCTAGTGTGTCGACCACCGTCGACTCACTACCATCTTTTCTGCCACCATCTCCGTCCGACCACCCAAAGCCTTGGCCATTCTCCACCGCGCCAGCACCCTGCTGCCAATTATTACCACCAACTCTGGTGATAGAACCAACATACCTGCCATCGAAGCCGTCAGAGTTCTCCATACCACTATATCCCGCTGGACCGCTGCCTCCAACATCGCCATGACGCGACCACCCAACACCGCCCTCACCATCTTCTCCTCTGCTCGACTTCATCCTTGATCGACCACGCCACCCCGATCTAACCGATCGGTAGCCTCTCCACCACACTTGAGTGCCCGTCGTCTGTGCTCCAGCGTTCCTCCGCGTGATCGGTTAGCCATTGAACCCCTGTGTTATGGCCCAGATCTGACATGCCGTCGTCTCGTTGATCCCTCTGGCACGGGTGACAAGAAGCCTCGAGCACCACCCGCCTGTGGCTAAAAGCTAAGCCATCTCGAGGGCGACGCTATCCTCACCGCCAAGCACCACCCTCCCGGCGAGTCTCTACCGCCGAAGACCGCCTCCCCCGAGCGCCTCTTGTGTAATGGGCATGCTAATGCTAGACAATTCTTATATATGATACCTTGACAACCACTCGACTAATCTTCTAGTCATGGTGGTTAATAGGTCCTTTTAAGCTATTCCTCACATGTATATTGAAGTATATCTAGTCTAACACCGTCCTTACCATTCTTCAAACAAATATTTCTAGATCGACACCATGGCACAAGCTATCATCACGCATCATTTTGATTCATTTCTTTGATAAGAATCTCCCTAGTATAGATCCTTCAATATCACTGTCCAAGGTAACTTTGCGCATGCATACCATCATGTTTTCTATATTCTTCAAATGAACATTTTCTAAACCTTATTGCAACCTTAAAATATCTTTAAGGATTCTAAAGTACCTTAACGAATCATCCTATCCATAACAAAACTTATGAATTCTTTCAACTATAATTTTTTTATGGGGGTGATCACATTCTAATTAGGAAATTGCATCTAACTCTAGGAAATCCCTGCAGCTCTGATAATGAGACAACGACAACTATGAGGGAAAGTACCTCATACGCCTAGTGACCATTCTCTCCACCCTATGCTACTGTCCGTGTCGCATCCATGACACGTCCAGTCTGACTCTAATAAATGATAAGTCCAAAAGTCCAGTCAAACAGGTACACAAAAAAATCCATCATCAAGTAAACATCCAGAGATCATAAACGAGTCACCTATACGCCATGTACGATGAATCTGTGCACCAGGCCTAAGTGTCAGCAGGTATAATCTTGTAAGACTGATAAAGAGAAGGTGAAGCATCACTACCAGAATATGTCAAATTAGCGACGGCACAAAACGTCGCTAAAGTGGTATAAAACGTCGCTAAATATAAATTTCGACGTATTTAGCGACGTTTTATTCTTGTCGCGGAAATCCTAGGCTGATTGATAAAACGTCGCTAATCGTCGGACTTACCGACGTTTATCGACGTGTATAAACGTCGGTAATATAGCGACATTTACCGTCGTAACGTCGATAATATAGCAACGTTTGTAATGTCGGTAAACGTCGCTTAAACCGGCGACGTTTACCGACTCTGCGTCACCAAATTTTGTAAATGTAGCGACGTTTACCGACGTCCTATTGCGTCGATAAGCGTCGGTAAATTTGGCAGAAAAAATAAAAAAAATAACAAAATCTAAAATTTTTCACAGAATCATATTTTTCCCTACAGTTTAAATAACAATAAATACATAATTTCTTTGAATGCCTAGGTTCGCCGACCTCTTCGGTGGAACACTCAACACCGGTAAACAAATATCCAATTCTATAGCACAACAAATAACCAAGTCTACACACCAAATAACCAAGTCTACAACCAAATAACCAAAGTCTACATGCCACAACCAATAAATATCCAAGTCTACACACAAACATCCAAGTCTACACAAACAAAGAATCAAACAAACACAAACAAACAAACAGTCCTAACTCGGACTACTGCGGATCTGGAGGAGGAGGGGCTCCGTCGCACCTCAAGGATAGAAATATCTCATACTCCTCCCGTAAAATCGTCACCGATGAAGAAGGTAGTGATGTCGGTGGAGTCGAAGGTAGTGACACCGGCGGAGTCGACGACGATGAAGGCACACCCGGAGGACAATATTGCTCCCGTTGCTAGTCACTGGTGGTAGATATCCATAGTAGATAACATCCTCGTACTACTATCAGCTAACGAATTCTGCACCAATCTCAACCTCTCGCCCATGGACATCCGGTGCTGCTCCCGGATCCGTCATAGCAGCTCGTCACGGACAGACACATCTGGTGCTGCTACTGTACCAATCTCATCCTCGTACTGTTTATGACTATGGTTGAACAACCTAACATAACTAGTCAGATTTATTACTCTAATCTAAATAGCCAATTTGGGATTTTGATGGCTACAACACTTGTATAAAGAATTAGAAAACTTACATAAGCTTTGGCAGCCATCTTCTTCGTTATCTAAATTCGCTATAAGTCAATCCTTTACCCCGGAGCTCGAATGGACATCCTTGAGTAGAGCTCGAGCGAGAGGTTCCTGACAGCATGGTGGTCTCCTTTGTCAAAGGATTCTTGTTCGTCCCACAACCAATCGAAAATTTCTTCATTTCTAATATCTTGAATATGAAACTCTGTTTCACATTTGGTTCTTATATACCCGAAGGTAGAGCCAAATGTGAAGTAGAGCTTCATATTCAAGAGATTAGAAATAATAAAAAAATTGATTGGTTGTGGGACGAGCACGAATACTTTAACAAAGGAGACCATCATGCTATCAGGGACCTCTCACTCGAGCTCTACACGAAAGATGTCCACTTGAGCTTCGGGGCAAAGTTTTGGCTCAGAACAAGAATCTGTTGACGGAGCACATCCACCATGCTGTCAGAAAAAAATAGTAACGGTGAGAGACCCATCTGAGTAGGACGTATACTCTGATAATATCTCCTACAACACTCAATTCTACTACTGATATCATTCTTGTAAAGGTGATCTCTCAGAGTATACGTCCTACTCAGATGGATCTCTCAGAGTATCCTCTCCGATTGGTTGTTGAGCCATAGGGTACAGTCTCTTCCGGCCGAGCCAGCCCCACCAGTAAGAGAATCGAGCGAAAGAGCGGGGGTGGGGTGTGCCGGCCAGCGGGGGGGTGCTCCGGTGGCGGAGGTGGGAGGTGGTGGAGAGAGAGAGAGGGAGGGTACGCCGGTAGGGGGTGCGTCGGCCGGTCGGGGGGGGTGGGGGTTGTGCTCCGGTGGCGGGGGTGGGGTGTGCCAGCCAGCGAGGGGTGCTCTGGTGGCGGGGGTGGGTTAGAGTTTACCTGGCGAGGGTCGCAAAGGGGGTCGTCGAGGGGGAGCCGAGGGGAGAGGGGTCGCCGAGGTGGGAGAAGGTCGCAGAAGACCGGAGGGGGTCGCCGAGGGTTGCGGAGGGTCGGGGGCCGAGGGGGTCGCCGAGGGATCGGGGTTTGGTGGAAAGGGATCGAAATAATGGGGGGAATAAAAACTCAAACATGCCCTATATTTTCAATTTAGCGACGACACTATGATACGTCGGTAAACGACACTAATGTTACCGATATTAACGACGTCTTACTTTATACGTCGGTAAATGTCGCTAATATTATTGACATTAGCGACGTTTACCGACATATCCGCGACGTATGTCTTTTAATACAAAACATAGTCGCTATACGTCGTCGAACGTCGCTAATAGTGACGTCTTGCGACGTTATATAGTAACATCGCTAAATTGTTAAAATATAGCGATGTTTTTGTCAAGCGTTGCTAATTACGTCGCCAAAATGACTTATTCTGGTAGTGCATGTAACAGTATATCCTGAATGAATGACTGATAAAAAGTACACATGTAAATATTGTAAATCAAATAGAAAATGTATACTTGCCTGGGGTTCGTCCAATCTGAGCTGAGTCTGTAAGTAACAAAAAGTCCAGGCCTAATTACGAGCTATTGTTGGTACAGTCTTCAAAAAAATTTCTACCCAAGACAAACAACAACCAACCAAAAGTTACACATGGTATATATATATATATATATATATATATATATATATATATATATATATATATATATATATATATATATATAAAGAGAGAGAGAGAGAGAAGTTTTTGTGGGGCTTTATGTAAGAAAATAATTGCTTTTATAAACTATTTATGTATATATATAAGGAACTTAATCTATTTTTTAAATTAGTTTTATAATACCAAAATAATTGAATATAGCTTCCCTAACTCACATAATATATATATATATATATATATATATATATATATATATATATATATATATATATATATATATATATATTTTATATATATATATATATATATATATATATATATATATATATATATATATATATATATATATATATATATATATATATATATATATATATATATATTTTTTTTTTTTTTTTTCTTTTTTTTTTTTTTTTTTTTTTTACGTATAACATGTATATACAATAATGTATTTTATTAACTTCATATTATAGGAGAATATTTTCATAGCCTTCATTAATTATAAGACGTATTCTATATGAACATATTTACTAATATTTACTAATAACTATAAGAATTTTATGTAGACCCTTTGGGGATTCCTATTTCGGTTCCTAGATATACTTAACTTATGCTACCCATGGTTAAAATTTATCCAAATACTCCCAAATAGCTTATTGGCTTTAGCCCAACAACTACCTTTATTAATCAAGGCTCCAACACCTAGTTTATATATATATATATATATATATATATATATATATATATATATATATATATATATATATATATATATATATATATATATATTTCCTCTTCGTCAAGTTCTTCTGGGGTCAAAGCGACGGCAAGGACAAACATCACTGGGCCGATTGGGACACCATAGCCAAACCCACTACAGAAGGAGGTCCGGGCTTCAGTAGACATGCCCACATCGTTGATGCATGCCCCATGAAGCTGTGGTGGAAGTTATGCACAGAGAGCTCTTTATGGACGATGTTCATGAGAGCTTGATACTCCAGATTCTGCCATCTGTCGGAGGCAGTCACTAACAACAGATCCTCGACGTCTTGGTACCGTATAATTTGTGGGCGCCACATCACAGAACCTTTAATCCACCTTCAGTTGGGCGACAGTCGCTAATCGGCCTGCCTGGAACGGTGGTTAGGAGAAGACACCATTCACCCTAACGCTAGAACACCTCAGGGGTGCACAATCAGGGACCTACGGAGGGCGGCTTCGGTTGGAACTGGGGGAGAATTAGCGATTAGCTTGGCCAGCCGGCGGCCGACGGTATTCTTGCTGCTAATCTTCGGGTCACTGACGAGGCTGACACGTAGAGTTGGTCCCCTAACCCGGGGGGATTTTACGCTGGCTTCTGCCAGACTTGTGGCCAGAGGCAGAGGCGTACCGGATAACACGTGCGCCAAGTTCTAGCAGTCCTGCATACCCATCAAATGGTCTATCCTTATGTCACGACCCGCACCCTAGAGTAAGGGCACGAGACGTGGGTACGTCCAGCCTACGCCGCAGTGTCGGCGGTAGAACGATGTCCTAGGTCACAACATCTAACAGTTGAAGGTAAAAATAGTTATACTCCCCGAATGGGGGTGACATAACGGAATATATCTCAATCACAGCTAAGGTAGAACAGGAATAAGATAGAATGATAATAGATGATAATATCCAGGAAAGAAACATTCACAGAGGTACAAACCAGAATTTTAAGTGTCTTTAAATAAATACATGTCCAAATCTCTAAAATCCAAATACAGTAATCCAAGTAAAGTAAAGACAATCCTAGTCTAAGGGAGTGTCATCTACTGCTAGGGGATCCTGCTGCTGGTCCAAGTCCAGGCACTCCTCTAGTGTAGCACCGTAGTAGGTAGGGCAGAACGCCTCAGCCTCGTCCTCTGTAATATTTCAACAGGTCCAGTCAGGACAGGAGCGAGCACAGTACATCTCAACAAATCATAGCAGGTCAGGATATATAATCATGCTAGAGAGTAAGATACAAAAACTGAAGAATAATATGATAAACAGGAAAGACTGTAAATAAATAGCTACAGTATATAGAGAACTAACAGTGTCTAGTGATTCAGAGCACAAGATGGTTATGTAAACGGCACGATATTATATACGAGTAATCTACAGAGGTTGTACACGAGTAATCTACTGGATTGAATACATAACCACTTCTACTCCCCCGCCCCAATCAATACACAAGGATCTGGCTAAGTTATGTTATTGTATACGAAGGTCATGTGAATACATGATTATACACGATTTCACACATTTCGTACACGAATGTCACAAATACAAGGAGTACACAATGTTCACGATAAAGTACACGAACACAAAATACCCGATGTATCCGCTAAGGGGATAACATCGCCCAACAAGATCCATATAGTACTAATCCGTGTTTCCAACGTGTCAGTATCATGTAAAGTAATCTAAAGCAGGAAATATACTCCTAATGCAAGATATGAAATGATCAGAGAATGTACTCGCCTGTATCTGGTGAATCTGTAGAATATATACTGTCCGAGGAGTGGTGTCTGTCTCCTATAGAACAGTACAAGTCACTATGAGTCTACAATGATAATAAGATACAAATCAATGTATTCTACATGAATCTAGGTCAATCTAGACCAAAGTCAACTCTTGGTTAACTCTGGTCAACCCTAGAAGTCAAACTAGGTCAACCAAGTCAAACCTAAGTCAAACTAGTCTAACTAGTCTATTCTAGGTTTAACAAGCCATTCTAGGTTCTAACAAGGCTAAACAGTCCACTCTAGACTCCAAACTAGGTCTGACAAATATACCCATAGGCTAAGAGCCTAGGCCATAGGCTATACCATGCCTATGAACCAAATCATACTCACATAATACATGTCAATATATATATAATATATATACACATATAGATATAGCTATAATCTAATATAGAACATACATTAGCTATAGGCTACCAATATACATGTCACACATACATATATATAACTATTATATATAAAGTACAATACTATATAATATAGGATACCTATACACATACCCCTCAATACATATATATATACATATGTATAGAGAGAAGGGAACACATGATACTCAAGTGTCAAGTGGGTGTGTGAGATATCACAAGAGTGTGTGAGGGATTACATGTGTGTGTGGCAGGCATATACATGTGAGTGTAGATTGTCAAGAGTGTGGTGTGTGTGACAAATAGTGAGTGTGTAAATCAATGAGAAATAGTGAGTGAGAGAGGGTGAAAACAGTGAGGAAAAAGTCAGTGAGACATGTGTGTGTTTATGTGTGTGAATCAGTGAGAAACAGTGAGATATTAGTGTGAGTGAAAAACAGTGAATATGTGATGAAATCAGTAAGAAAACAGAGGAAAATTAAGAACAACTCAGATTTAAATACCCCAATCTCAGTTTAGAACAGTTCAAAACAGTCCCCTCATAATCTCATATTTTACACATCCCATAACAGTGAAAAAAGTTCCCTAACTTCATTCCCAGTTTTAAGTATTAAACAACAGTTCAACAAACCCAATAAAAAAATAGTTTAAACCCTCCATTCGATCTCAGTTTATATACATAGGAAAAACCCCCATCACAGTTCAGTATTTAACTCAAAACCAGTTTTCAGAATACCAATCTCAGATTTGAACCCCACAGTCCCAAATTACATCAATTTGACCCCAAAATCAACATACCATTAGAAAATACATAGGTGAACATATTAGGGATTTAATATCATGCAATTAACAGTGTTTAATGGGTTAAAATGATTGACAAAACTCAAATTTACAAAACTAGAAAAATCAGAAAGTATGGACTGATACATGGGATATCAGTAAAATAGGAAATGGGCAATCAATATTGAAAATTAAATTAAAAACCCAAAACAGGGGTTGGTAATGCTTAAACATAATGTGCTCGTGCTATGTGATGTGTTTGTGTCCACAAAAGTGGACACAAACGTGTCCAATCAAATCGAGATACGAAACAGTGCAAAAATAGGATAATTATCGTGCACGTGTTCACGGTGTCCGTGTGTACGATACGACACGACACAACCCACGTGATTGTGTCCACGTATCGACCTAGACTAGGGCTAGGGATAGGACACCCTGCCACGTGTCCACGTCGCATGTACGCGACACGAGACACGCGGGTCAGTCCACGATTTCAACAGAAAACTGCACAGTACAAAAATGGTGCACGTGTTCGTGCGTGTCCGATACGACACGTGGGCCTCTGAAACTTGGGGAGCCCCGTGTCAGTGTCGGCCCCGTGCTACACGTCGAGTCTCACGTATAGAAGTGTCGTATCCTAGGCGCTGTGTCCCCCGAAGTGCAGGGCATGCACAGTGCCCGTGCACGCGCGCGCGCGACCGCGTGTTCGTATGTCTGACACGACTCGACACGACACTAAGACTCGACAAAATCAACAGAAACGTGTAAGCGACATCAAACCCTAATTTCCTATTCAAACACAATCCAAAAATTCACACGAAATGCCCATTGGGGCATTTCATCAAATACGTGGTATGTGTCACTGATATGTGTCCAAAAAGGACACAAAATAGACACAAATTTTGGGGCTTCCTATTCCTACAGTTAGGTTAGGTCTAGGGCTCCCTAAATATGAAATAAAATCAAGATTCTATGGAGGAAATTGAAAGTTACCTATATGTGACAAAATCCTCAAAAAGCTTCAAAGAGAGGTGCTCCTCTTGATGGCCAAACTCCTCCAAAGTGCTCCCAAGCTGAGAATACTCATAACCAACAGGAAGAGGAGTAAAATTAGAACTCAATGCAATTAGTTTGGGGGAAAAAGGATTTAAAATGGATTTACTATGATTTTAGAAGGATGGAGACTCACCTCTTCCAAAACTTGCACAAATCCCAATGGAGGCTAGCCCTAAATTCAAGGAGGGGATTAAATAGGGGGAAAGGATCAATGTGGCTACCATGGACTGATTAGGGTTAGAGTTGGTTCATGGTGTGGGCCTATGGGCTATTAAGCCTAAGTCACAAGTCATGACTTGTGAAATCACAAGCCATTTCTAAACCATTCAAATCCTATTTTCCCAAAATAAATTCTAATGGGTTAATTATCACTAACTTAAGTCAACCTAGGTTTCCATATCCTAATCACATAGTCATGACCTAGGTTAGCTACTAGGTTAGTCTCCAAAGTCAACATAAGTCAAAGTCAAATAAAACACCAAAATCAATTATACTAAAAATCTCTAAAAATCACATAAATTCCAATAAATCTAAATAATACATAATAATTCCAAATAATTCTCAAAATTTCAAAAATGACCAAAATGACCAAAATACCCTCAAGATAGAAAAGTGGTAGTGACAAATCTACCCTCCTTAAAATAATTTCGTCCTCGAAATTAAAGGCGAAACTAAACTGCTGAGAAGGATAGAAAAGTATACCTCAAGGTCCAAAAAGATAGGGGTACCGCTCGCGCATCTCATCCTTCCGCTCCCAGGTAGACACTCCTGGAGAATGATGCCTCCATGCGACGCATACCAAGGGTATCACCTGGTTCCTCAATACCTTCTCTCGGCGATCCAGAATCTCCACAGGCTGCTCTGGATAACTGAGGGTAGGCCCAACCTCAATCTCCGAATGATCAAGCACATGGCTAGGGTCAGCCACGTACCGTCTTAACTGTAACACGTGGAATACGTTGTGAACTCCCACTAGTGCAGGTGGCAAGTCTAGCATGTATGCCACGTCACCGACTCTCCCGCTGATAACGAAAGGGCCGATGACGCGCGGGCTAAGCTTCCCACCTCCACCAAAACGTATTGTACCACAAGTCGGAGATATCCGCAGAAAAACCATGTCTCCAACCTAGTCACAAGCAAGGTCTCAAGTTACTAAAAATCAAACACGATCAATCAAACAAAACATAACATAATACAACCTAATCCTAATCATATCTCTAAATCTGTACCTCAAACTCCAGCGGCCTCCGGTGGCTATCGGCCCAGTGCCGATGTCTGTCCTGCGCCACACGAAGTCTGTCCCTGATGAGCTTCCCCTTCTCGGCTGCGTTAACAACCATCTCTGGTCCCAGTAAAGCTCGCTCTCCAACATCATCCTAAAATAAGGGTGTACGACACCTACGCCCGTACAGAGCCTCAAACAGTGACATCTCAATGCTGGCCTGAAAACTGTTATTGTAAGCAAACTCCACCAAATATAGGTGATCCTCCCAGGAACCTCCAAAATTCAGGACGTACGTCCGTAACATATCCTCAAGTGTCTGAATAGTCCTCTCTGACTGTCCGTCCGTCTGGGGGTGGTATGCAGTACTAAACTTGAGCTGAGTGCCTAAACTAGTCTGCAGACTCCTCCAGAAATGGAAAGTAAAGCGGCTACCCTGATCCGAGACTATGCTGATGGGAACTTCGTGAATCCTGAATATCTGCCTCATATACAACTCCGCGAGCCTCTCTGTAGACGTACCCACCTTGAATGGCAAGAAGTGGGCCGATTTGGTCAACCTGTCAACGATGACCCAAATCGTGTCTTTCCCTCCTGGTGTACGCAGCAACCCCGATACAAAATCTATGGTGATATGTTCCCACTTCCACTCTGGAATGGACAATAACTGTAATAATCCTCTACGAAGTAGGACACCTCCCGCTTCATCCCGTACCACCAGACATGCTCTCGCAGATCCTTGTACATCTTGTTGGCACCATGATGTATATAGTACTGCGATTTATGAGCCTCTTGCATAATATGCTCTCTGAGCTCCCCGTTGGGCACACATAACCGGGAACCGTGCCTCAGGGCACCATCCTCTGCAAGTAAAAACTTACCATCCTCCAATCCTGCACTGATCTGCTCTCGAATACACCGCAGAGCCACATCCTCAAACTGTGTCATCTTGATCCTGTCCATCAAGTTCGACTGTATCTAAGGGCCCCATAACTGCATCTGCACTCCGGGCACAATCACCATAATCCCAAGGCTCTCCAAGTCTGAAAGCAAGTGTCGATCCATAGTTAAACACATGGCTGTCGGATACCTACTCAAGGCATCGGCAACCATGTTGGCCTTCCCTGGATGATACTAAAGTGAGATGTCAAAGTCCTTCATCAACTCTAGCCATCTGCGCTGCCTCATGTTGATCTCTTTCTGTGTAAACACATACTTCAAGCTCTTGTGATCTGTGAAAATCTCCACCCTCTCGCCATACAGATAGTGCTTCCACAACTTGAAAGCAAAAAATCACCGCCGCCAACTCCAGGTCATGGGTAGGGTAGTACTTCTCATAGGGACGCAATTGCCTGGAAGCATAGGCAATCACCTTCCCATGCTGCTGCAAGACACAACCCAGCCCCTTCCTTGAAGCATCACTATAAATAGTGAATCCACCTGATCCTGAAAGCAATGTCAGAATCGGAGCTGTCGTAAGCCGCTTCTTCAACTCATCAAAAGCTGCCTGACACTCCTCTGACCAAACATACTCAGCATCCTTCCGGGTCAACCGAGTCAACGGCTCTGCAACCCGGGAGAAATCCTGCACAAATCTTCTATAGTATCCTGCCAGCCCCAGGAAACTCCTGATCTCTGCCACTGAAGTCGGCGCTGTCCAAGCCTCAACTACTACAATCTTCTTGGGGTCAACTGAGATACCATCTCCAGTCACCACATGCCCCAAGAAGTCCACCCGGTCCAAGAAAAACTCACACTTGGAGAATTTCCCGTAAAGCTGCTCCCTCCTGAGAGTCTCTAGCACTATCCGCAGATGCTCGTCGTGCTCTTCTTCTATCTTGGAATATACTAAGATATCATCAATGAACACCACCACGAACTTGTCCAAGTACTGGTGGAACACCTTGTTCATTAGATTCATAAATACTGCTGGTGCATTGGTTAGCCCAAACGGCATAACCAAAAACTCAAACTGCCTGTACCGCGTCCTGAAAGCGGTCTTGGGAATATCCTCCCTCTTAACCTTCACCTGGTGATAACCTGACCTCAAATCAATCTTGGAGAACACCCGAGCTCCGCTCAACTGATCAAACAGATCATCGATCCGTGGCAGTGGGTATCTGTTCTTGATCGTCAGGTTGTTAAGTTCCCTGTAGTCGATATACATCCGTACCGACCCATCCTTCTTGGGTACGAAAAGTACCGGTGCACCCCAAGGTGAAGAACTAAATCGGATGAAGCCCTTGTCCTGCAGCTCATCCACCTGCTTCTTCAGCTCTACTAACTCACTGTTGTTCACTCGATAGACATGCTGGGAGATCGGTTCCGCGCCTGGAACCAAGTCTATCGAGAACTCTACATCTCTGTCCGGTGGAAGCCCCGACAACTCCTCTGGAAATACGTCCATAAACTCTACGATCAAGGGATACGGAGCCACCTGCTCCTCGACTGATGCTCCACAGAAGACTCCGTCGTCCTGCTCTGCCTGCCGCCGGGTGTACTCAAACTCTGGCTCTCCTGGCACCCCGAACAAAACTCTACCACCTCGGCAATCAATGCGGGCATGGTGTCTACTCAGCCAGTCCATACCTAATACTATATCGTAGTTCGGTAATGGCATGACGAGTAAACTTACCCCCAACTCTCGGCCTCCTAATAAGACGCTCCGCCCTCTGCAAACATCACTCACGAGGATGACCCCACCCCCGGTCGTGATCTTGCAGGTCCTAGGCAATGGTTCAGAAACCAAACTGTGTCTAATAGCATACGATACTGACACAAGGCTGTGGGAAGCCCCGGAATCAAAGAGTGCAAATGCTGGAAGGGAATCGAGAAGAACCGAACCTGCTATCAGCTCTCCTATGGCCTCGGCATCCTCAGCTGCCATAGCGAAAGCTCGCCCCTGCTGTCCACCTCGTGCCTGCTGCTGGTGCTACTGGAACCTCTGCTGCTGGATCTGCAGGGCTGGTCCCCTCTGCTGTCCTGCTGGAGCCTTGGCTGCCCCAGCTCCTTCTGGTATCGAACGCATCGACGCAACTGGACACTCTCGCATCTGATGGTCTGCTGATCCACACATCAAGCATCTACCGAGTCTCTTCCTGCACTCGTCCCACTTGTGCCCAGGATTCTGGCAGAAAGTACAACTAACAGCCTGCTGCCTGGGTGCCTGCTGCCCTCTCTGCTACTGGTGCTGCACCTGCTGAAAAGGTGCACGACCCTGATGCCGGTGCTGCTGAACTGGCCTCTGCTGCTGAAAGTGCTGTTGGAAGTGAGGCCTCTTGGCCTGCCCCTGACTGCTACTACCACTCTGGAAGTCGCGACCCCTCTTCTGCTTCAGCCCTAGGTCGTCTTCTGCCGCCATGGCCCCAGAAAATATCTCAGCAAATGTGGCGTTCCGGTCGCTCTTAGTCAGCGACCGAATCTCTCTAATCAGACCTCGACAAAACTTCCTCGCCTTCGTCTTCTCAGTCAAGTCATCTATGAATCGGGCCAATATACAGAACTCTCCGGCATACTCAGCTACCGTCTGGTTCCCCTGAACCAGATCCTCGAACTGTGCCTCGATACCTCCCAAGGCAACATCAGGAAAGAACTGCTCCTTAAACAGCTCCTTAAACTGGGCCGAAGTCTGGCCCTCAACTCCCACCCTGGGATCTGCCTGATACCACGCACGGGCTAAGTCCTGTATCTGGCTGCCCGCCGCCTCGATCTGGAGTCGATCTGGTATCTCCGCCAGTCGAAAGATCTCCTCAATATGCTCTATCCAGTCATCTGCAATGTGAATGCCCTCCGTGCCGAAGAACTCCCAAGGATGCATCTTTTGGAAGTCCTGAATGTCCTTCTCCCTCCGACGGGGCTGCTGCTGGGCCCCCTGAGCAGTAATCATCTCCATTATGGTGCGAACCAGCTGGTATGCCTCGTCGATCCCCTAACGGAAATCGGTAGTCTGCCTCGTCTGCTGCTGCCGGTGGGACTCCAGAATCCTCTCCACGAAGGAGAAGAGATGTGCAGCATCTACCATCCCTGCAGGCGGAGGCTGCTGCAGTGGAAGGATCTCAGGAATCACAGGGCTCGGCCTCCTGGCTGCTGGAGGTGCTTCTCCAAAAGTCGTAGAGACACCGACTCCTGAGGGCTGCACTGGCCCTGTGGCACTGGGAGCTGGCTGCTGGACACGAGAGGTGGCAGACCCCTCTCCAGCCTCTCCCGTCACGAGGCGATGCGATCGCGTCTCAACCATCTTGGAGACACAGATCAAACAAGAAACAATTACTGAGAATGAGTCAAAAAATCAAAGGAGGACAGTTTAAACTTCTAAGGAAGACAATAAGCAGCAAAATAAATATACGGAATCTGATAAGGAATTTTTCCTATTGTGATTGAGTACCTTCAAAAAAATACACTAATTCCTACTGCAGGCTGCAGTGGTATTCTATTTTGAATACCACAACATTTCCATCCTAGATCTGCATGGGCCACCACTAAAAATGTGTCACGACCCGCACCCTAGAGTAAGGGCACGAGACGTGGGTACGTCCAGCCTATGCCGCAGTGTCGACGGTAGAACGCTGTCCTAGGTCACAACATCTAACAGTTGAAGGTAAAAACAGTTATACTCCCCGAATGGGGGTGACATAACAGAATATATCTCAATCATAGCTAAGGTAGAACAGGAATAAGATAGAATGATAATAGATGATAATATCCAGGAAAGAAACATCACAGAGGTACAAACCAGAATTCTAAGTGTCTATAAATAAATACATGTCCAAATCTCAGAAATCCAAATACAGTAATCCAAGTAAAGTAAAGACAATCCTAGTCTAAGGGAGTGTCATCTACTGCTAGTGGATCCTGCTGCTGGTCCAAGTCCAGGCACTCGTCTAGTGTAGCACCGTAGTAGGTAGGGCAGAACGCCTCAGCCTTGTCCTCTGTAATATTTCAACAGGTCCAGTCAGGATAGGAGCGAGCACAGTACATCTCAACAAATCATAGCAGGTCAGGATATATAATCATGCTAGAGAGTAAGATACAAAAATTGAAGAATAATATGATAAACAGGAAAGACTGTAAATAAATAGCTACAGTATATAGAGAACTAACAGTGTCTAGTGATTCAGAGCACAAGATGGTTATGTAAATGGCACGTTATTATACACGAGTAATCTACAGAGGTTGTACACGAGTAATCTACTGGATTGAATACATAACCACTTCTACTCCCCCGCCCCAATCAATACACAAGGATCTGGCTAAGTTATGTTATTGTACACGAAGGTCATGTGAATATATGATTATACACGATTTCACACGTTTCGTACTCGAATGTCACAAATACAAGAAGTACACGATGTTCACGATAAAGTACACGAACACGAAATACCCGATGTATCCGCTAAGGGGATAACATCGCCCAACAAGATCCATATAGTACTAATCCGTGTTTCCAACGTGTCAGCATCATGTAAAGTAATCTAAAGTAGAAAATATACTCCTAATGTAGGATATGAAATGATCAGAGAATGTACTCGCCTGTATCCGGCGAATCTGGAGAATATATACTGTCCGAGGAGTGGTGTCTGTCTCCTGTAGAACAGTACAAGTCACTATGAGTCTACAATGATAATAAGATGCAAATCAATGCATTCTACATGAATCTAGGTCAATCTAGACCAAAGTCAACTCTTGGTCAACTCTGGTCAACCTTAGAAGTCAAACTAGGTCAACCAAGTCAAACCTAAGTCAAACTAGTCTAACTAGTCTATTCTAGGTCTAACAAGCCATTCTAGGTTCTAACAAGGCTAAACAGTCTACTATAGACTCCAAACTAGGTCTGACAAATATACACATAGGCTAAGAGCCTAGGCTGTCACGACCCGCACCCTAGAGTAAGGGCACGAGAAGTGGGTACGTCCAGCCTACGTCGCAGTATCGGCGGTAGAACGCTGTTCTAGGTCAATCATCTAACAATACCAAAGTACCTGTACAGTTTATACTCTCCGAATGGAGGTGACATAACAATATACATCTCAATCACATCTAGGGTAGAAGAATGAAAGATAGATAGATAGACAGTAACTCAAAGAGAACAGTAGAATAGATGAAAATGTCCAAGTGTCTAGGATAACATAACACCAGAATGTCAACTCATAATACAATAAGTCTAAGAGTCTATATATCTCAACATCTCAAAATACAACTCAGATGTGAGATAAAATGATAATACAGAAAGACTGTCTAGCTAAACTAGCCTAGACTACTGGGGTAGCATCCTCAGCTGCAGGTAGATCCTGCTGAGGGTCCACAACATAAGTGTCATCTAGTCCTGCTCCATAATAGGTAGTCACCATGGCCTCATCTTCATCCTCTGTAATATTTTCAACAGGTCCAGTCAGGACAGGAACGAGCACAATACATCTCACGCAGTGCATAGTATGATCGGAAATATAAAGCATGCAATAGAGTAAAATACAGGAACTGCTGAAGGAAGATACATGTAGCAAAAGAGATAGCTGTAAAGGAAATATCTACTGTATATGGAGAACTGTAAGTGTCTAGTGATGTAGAGTACAAGATAGGCATGTGAATGGCTAGAATTTATACATGATTACACTACTGAGTTTATACATGATTACACTACTTTGGAATTATTCACATGTCCACTTCTACTCTCTCGTTTCCCCAATCAATACACAAGGATCCATTCATGTTACGTTAAGATTCGTGATAAGCCCATAATTGGGTGATACGTGAGTGATTCATGAAGATTCATGAAGGCTCGATGATCATGACAGTACATGAGTCACTAGCTGATATATGAAGATACATAAAAATAGAAGCCTGAGATACATGATGTAAGTGAAACACACATGACAAAAGTATCTGATGCTCCCAAGGGGGATAATATCTCATGAAAAGATCCATATAGTACCAATCCGTGATAACAATCGTGTCAGCATCAAGTAAAGTAATCTAGAGCAAGAAGATAAATCATGGCAAGTATGAAATGGTCAGAGAATGTACTCGCCTGATAACTGAATGTCTGAAGAGGATATACTGCCTGAGGAGAGATGTATGGCTCCTAATCAGAGCAATACAAGTCACAATGTATCCACAATGGTAAAAATAAAGTATACAATGCATACTACTGTTTGTAAAAACAAAAGTATAAAACTTTATTGATACAAACTGTGTAATAAAGATTACAAGAATTCTGGAAAAATTACAACTATAGGAATCCAATCTAGATGACGATTGCTTTATCCCTTGGACGATGTGAACTTTGAAGACGGAGCCTTTGAAGTTGAAGACAACTCTGGAAACTGAAGGCAAAAGTCTCGAAAGTTGAAGGCAAAAGCCTCGGAAGAATGCAAGCAGCACTTGGGCAAGAACTCCTGGACTCTCTTATCTCTGATTTCTGAATACTTGATATCTGATCCCCTTGAAATGAAGACTTGAAACTCTATTTATAGAGTTCTAGAAATAACTAACTTTCAGTTATTCTAGACTGCACAGGATAATTTGTGCAGCAATTGGTTTGTGCAGCATTGGACTGCGCAGGCAGTTGCTGGATCGTGGGCCAACTATCTGGCATAATGAGCAATTGATGGCATGAATGCCACATGTACTTTATCAGTTATGTTGGTAGAATACGCAACCTGAACTGCGCAGACTTTGGTTTGCGCAGACTCAGACTGCGCAGGAATGGTTTGCGCCATCATGGATTGTGCTGCCAACTGTCAGCCGCCCTCAAGCACTGTGCGGCACAATAACGAACAGTCTCCTCGTTATCCGTGCTGTCAGCTGTCAGAAAGATTTGACTTGATTTAGGTAATGATGACTTCTGCCACGTCAGCCTGCGCAGTTGGGAACGTGCGCAAACCAATGTGCGCAATTCGATTGCTGCGCAATCTGTTGTCTGCACAACTCATCAAAATGATGTATATCTTGATTCTTTGACTTTGATTGATGCAACTTGATTTTTTAGGACCTACAAGACCCCCTTCAAAGTTTTCGAAAGTTGATTTTATTCAAAATTTCGAAATACTTTGAATTTTTGAATTTTGAATCAAATTGCACATGAGGATGAGCTGTCTGCGCAAAGCGAAGAGCCCTCAATTTTAGGCACAATTCAAGGCAGCCGTTTCATATTTCGAAAGCTATAAATAGCCATCTCTTCATTTTCATTTCTTTATTTTGCAACTTTCGAGCTCTTGAGAAAAATCCCCCCGAACCCTTGCTGTCCTCCTCCGACGACGACTTTCATGGCAACCCGACGATCCTCCAATGCTGCCGCCGCCGCGAAGGGCAAAGCCCCGGCCGAGTCATCTGACAGAGTTGCAGGACGAGCATCTCGACACGAATCCGTGCACCCTACTCTGAGAGGTTGTTGAACCGATCGAAAAAAACTTTTTTAGGGTGATTCGACTTCCTTTGATCTTCGAAACTCATCTCTTTTTAGAGATGAGTTCATATTGTGCCACCCTTTTTAGGGTTTTGGTTGCATCAACTGTCAGTCCTCATTTTATGAAGGCTGCATTCCTACGCAATCTGTTGAATTGTGCTGACAGGAAGTCAGCGCAATCGATTGATTTGTGCAGGATGTCAGCGCAAACTATTGCTTTGCGCATCCTATTGTGATGCGTAATCTGATGTTGCGCAAGTCATGTCAGCGCAATCTGAGGAGTTGCGCACTCTAATGTTTTATGTTTAAAAACAGAGACTTTGACTTGTACTAATTTTTATCTGTTTGTTGATGCAGTTGAGGTCAATGAAGATCCAGATTATGAACATTTTGTGGGAACCCTCTCAGAGTCTGAGTATAAAGAAAATCTGTCTCATGTTCACTATCCTCAGTACGATCTGCCGGCCTTCCGTCAGGCTATACTGATCTCCCAGGATAATGAGACTTTAATGTGTTTGATGAATGGACAGCCCCTAGAGTCAGCGGATGCTGTTATTCATAAGAAACCCTTATTCCTGTTCGGTGACACCTTCGAGAAAGTCTCTCAGCCTAGGCCGAGGATGGAGGAGAGAATAGTTCACCAGGAAAATAAATCATTCTTCATACCAGACATTGCTCGCTGCCTCCCTTTGTCGCGGTATGCTCATGCGAGCTACCCAAGGAAGATGGAGTGAAACATCACTCTTTTTCAGGATGCCCGTGCGGGGAAAATCTTCGTAAAGAAAGGGCCAAACAAGAGAGATATGTTTTATAGCTCCTCTGATAGATATAGCTGCTTGTTAAGAGGCTTGAGACCTGGCTGCATTCCACCAGAGAACTCCTCTATGCTGATGCCTGTTAGGACACCAATATTCGCAAATGAATTTGCGAAGGCTGAAGGAAAATACCCCGAACAAGACATCAGACTGACTGGATTGGTGAATCTAGATTACAAGCGATCGAACTATATTGCGAATTGGATTCTGACAACATTCCAAGACAGACTCCAACAGATCAATCTGTATGAAGCAGTGCACGCCACTGTATACGGCTTTACTCCCAACCCACATATGTTTTTTAGCTTTGGCTGAGAGGTACAATTATAGGACGGGGACCTTCATGACCCCGGGTGGAGAGATGGGGTTTGCACTCCACGAGATGAAGTATATCTCATACCTGCCCATGGCAGATGCTCCGTATGAGGAGTTTGTACCGACAAATGATGAGCAGGACAAGCTTAGAAAAGAGAATGCAACAATGGTAGCAGTGTTCGAAGAACTACTATGCCATTGCAAGATCTGCTCTCTGTTTTATAAGAGTGCTACCGCCAACACTTGTTACTCTTCGAAGTGGTTACCATATCTGTTTCTCAATCACATAGAAGAGAAGAAGACCAAGGAGAATGACAAATGCTACCCTAACTTCTTCACACCTTTGAGCAACACAGAGGTTATAAAGCTGATGGAACAGAGTGGTAACTTTGATAAAAAAGTGAAAGATGATCATGAGTATCCTCCTTTGAAGACAGGGGACACTTTGGAGAGTTACTTAAGAATGGGCTATAGACCCATGTCAGAAGAAGCACAATTGGCAGGTTCCTAACATACTGGCTTCGGAGGTTTGTGGTTCCCGGATCCAGTACTGTGGATCGTTTTCACCGCGGTGTTCTGTTTGCTGTTGTCAAGTTAGTCTTCGGCTATAAGATGGACTTGTTATCAGCAATGACCTGCAAACTAAATGCTAGTCTTCGTTTATACGTCGACTTGAAGCTGAAGGCGAAAGGAGAGAAAGAGTTCCCTCGCTTGGAATTGCCATATACATATTTATTTGGATGGTTGCTCCTCCACTATCCAACCTTAATGGACCCCGGCATGGGACCGATTGATGGCAGTTTTCTTCGAAGATATTCTCAAGGAAAATGAAAATACACTTCTTTAAGTGAGTGTAGATATGTTTTGAATCTGAATAGAGGATGGAACTTCTGTTGTGCTCCTTTCCCTGCTGGGTACGATCAGATGCCCACAAATATGGTAGACTCGAAGATACAGCCTCTGACCCGTGCAGCCTTTGAATGGTTGAAGATGATTCGACCATCTCATCTGGTTTACCGGTTCGAAGATGAATGCTATTTAGAACCATATCTTCCCAGCCGATTTGCTCGGCAGTTTGGGTATGATCAGTTCCATGTAGGGAATGCAATTACCTGCCTCCAAGGTAAAGGTTATTTGATAGACGGGCCAGAGCTTGGGCTTATTACAATGCCCGTATAAAAGCCACCTTTTCAATGCCAGCAAAGAGTACTCCCCAGGGTCCTCGGATGCTTTTCACATATTCAGTGTTTATACATCTGCGAATACTTTTGCTGAGAACTTTAATCTCGCAGATAGTTTTGCTTCTTCATCGAGATTGAAGAAAGGAAAAATGGCTATGTCGATTCCTATAAATGAGGAGGTGCACGAGCCGGCCGATGCTCCTTTGGAAGTTTCGAGGGATATGATGTTCCCTCAAGAAGTAAACGCAGCAATGCGTATCTCTCTGAGAGTGGGTAGATCTCCAGCGAAGAAAAGGAGAAGAGAGGAGCCTCCTGCTCCAGCAGCAAAGAAGAAATTGATCCTAGATCATTCTTCTGAAAAGGTCACCACAAGGTATCAATCTCGGCAGCTGGCCGAGACAAATCAAGAAACTGCCGCTACACCAACTTCTGTGCAGAAACAAGCAGAACCAATAACTGTAGAGAGTCCTGACAGACCTCTACACAGAAAGAAGAGGGTGGTTACCAGAAGAAATTTAGGAGAATCTTCTTCCAGACAAATCCTGACTTCAGTAGATGCTGCAGCAGGAATTCTAATGTCATCTTCCACACCTGTTTCTGAATCTGGGAACAAAACTCTTGGTCCGGAACAGATGGTAGAGACTGAACAGAGGGGAGATCTTGACCCAATAACTGAGGTTGAAAAGCCCGGAGGAAACATCATAGAGAAAGAACAAAATATTGTACGACTTCTTTCACCCGTCGTGGAGACGAGTCAACCTCCTCCTACTCCCAGGACTCTTCATGAAGAAGAAGATCGTGAAATGATTGCAGCTTTGGAAGATTGCAGTTATAGCCTGCAGAAGGATCAGACTGCAACTGACAGCAGAAATGCAGAAGAAGAAGAAGAAGAGGAAGAAGACAAGGAGAACTCTTCATTCGAAAATGTTGATGAATATATACAAGATCCCGAAAGGGATAATGAAGAACATATATCTCTTGATACAGCCGATGATACATCAAATCCTAAAAAGGATATTGAAGTGGAGGCATCTGCAGAAAAATCTATTGATACTTTGAACCTTGATGAAGAAATATCTCCTGAAGAAGCAGCCGATGAAGGTGTTCTGAAAGAAACTCCTGTCACCGGCCCTCAGGTATAAAACGAGATTTAGCAATCTTCTCTTTTAAAATAGATTGATAGCTAATATCTTTATTTATAATTCTTGCAGATCTTGAGACTCTGCCAACACCACCGACGGATCTGGCTATGGTGCCCATACCAACGGTGGTCGTTAGTAGTAGTCATCATTTATCCTGCGGTTCTGAAGCGGGCAGCAGCCAAGCTGTCGCAGCTGAAGCTACTTCTGTTCAACGGGAGTCCATTCCAGCAGGGGATGCACTTGCTGCTAGATCAAACCAAGGTAAGACTACTCTTATTTGATCTTCTTGTTCATTGGCAAACAATTAGTAAAATAACAATTTTATTTTGCAGAGGAACAAACAGGAGGGGCGACTAGCTCTACTCTGGCTCCTTTGTTCAAAGAGCCTATTATCCAGCCACAAAGGATCGAGCAACCTACTGCCTCATCCTCAACAGGAGTAGCTGCGACTCCTGGAACTCTGGCCATTAATCAACAAGTTGTCCAGTCATTCACTAGATGCTTCTTCGAGTCGCTAGGACCTCTTGTTCATAAAATGATAGAGAAAGAAGGAGCTGATTTCATTACGGTTAGGAAGCCAACTTTCTCTTAATAAGAGCCATAAGGGAACAAGGAGACGAGGCTCAGGCCATTCTTCTTGAACACATATTGAGTGAATTAGAAGTCTCTATAAAGAGATATAAGGAGCTCAATAAGAAGGAGATAGACTCTTTAGTGCAAGCTGAATTCGAGCGACTGGCTCAAGCTGCTGATATAGAAAGGGTAAACCTTCAAAATCTTTTGGAGGCTTATTCTGCAAAATCAGCTGAATACAACTCTAAGATAGAATCAGTTACTTCGATGGCTGAAAGAAAAGGGCAAAGACTTGCTGAGTTGAAAGCAAATTACTCGCCTCCAACAAGAATTTGAAGAGGAAACTGCCAGTCACCAACTTATGATTGAACAGTTCAACGCCTTGATTCAGGAGAAGAATAAATATGAGGCGACTCATGGAGCGGAGATCACCCGCCGGACAGTGGACATGCCCATTTTTGATGAAGAAAGCGGGATGGAAGAAGCAAGAAGGATAGTAACATCAACTCATGAAGAAGAGCTGCAGACACTGAAGCAGCAAATTGACAATCTGATTATCCCTCCCTTTTTCTTTAGAACTTTTTTTTTATTTTCGTGTTGTTGCTATAGAGGCATTTCTGTAATGTCTCATATTTTGATAAATAAAAGACATTTTGTTGTGTCTCCATTATTTATTGCATATCTAATTAGATATAAATAATAGAGATAGGAAATATATTCAGAGGTGCAAGACATGATATATTTCTTGATGATTTTGTAGAAAATAATTATATTCATTATATCTGCTCAGAGGTAATATGGATGTGGCAGAATATATTGAATACTATTATTTCAATTTGACAACTTAATCAAAACGACAAGTTGCTGATGTGGATAATGAACGATGATGAATCGTCAATATATGTGAGATGAATGAACGGGAAGACCGACAAATGATGGATGATAATGAACGGGATGAACCGTCAAGTGGTGATGAATGAATTAATGAACGGATGAACCGTCAGGTGGTGAATAAATTTAATGAACGGATGAACCGTCAGGTGGTGAATGAATTTAATGAACGGATGAACCGTCAGGTGGTGAATGAATTTAATGAACGGATGAACCGTCAGGAGATAATAAATGAACGGATAAACCGTCGGATGAATGTAATAAATGAACGGACGAGCCGTCAGGCATTAATGAACGAGCGAACCGTCAAATGAATGTGTCGCTTCATTATTTGAGGAACTTCTACCTATAAATATAGCAGAAATCTGACCGAACGAACACTTTACTCTTCAACATAAAGATGTCGTCTGGAGAAGCATCCAAGAAGGCTGAAATCGTCCCGAAGGCTCAGAAGGGCACTGAAGAACGCCCTGCTGATCCAGTTCAACCGAAGGCAGCAGAAACAGGTGAAGGTTCGTCTACCCCAGCCGCCACGAGACATTTTGGACTTCCTGTTCGAATCAGGAAGGACTGAAGAAGAAGAAGCCATGAGGATGGCCTCTTAAGTTCCTCGTGGGTTCTAGCAAGGAGGTTCTCGGCTCTTTTGCTGATCGTGTTTTCGAGAAGGACGGCAGTGGCCCGCGTCCCAATGTAGAGAAAGATGATAGTGATCTTTAACATCGTGTACTCTCATATAATGAAATAAAATTTGACTTTTATTTATGAACTTGATTCTGTCTGATGATTTACAAGCATTTACATTTATACATAATACTTCTTAAGGAACTTGCCATTGATAGGCATCATAGCAACTCGACCATCAAGCTCTGAGAGTTGATAAGCTCCATTTGAGAAGACTTTGCTTACGACATAGGGACCTTCCATTTCGCATCGAATTTCCCTTTGCTCATATGAGTCATAGTCATAGGACGTTTGACCGTTAGAATAAGTTCTCCTTGCTGAAATATTCTGACTTTAACTTTGCGGTTGAAAGTCTTCGAGATGCGGGCTTGGTATAACTCAATATGTTGTTGAGCCATTAATCGTTCTCATCAAGTGCTTCTAATTCTTGAAGTCGAAGAAGATCGTTATTCTCTGTAGTAAGCTCGTTAGCAATGGCAATCCTTAAAGAAGGAATTTGCAGCTCCAAAGGAAGAACAGCTTCACAGCCATACACCAAAGAGAAAGGTGTAAAGCCTGTAGGATTACGGACCGTAGTTCGGTAGGCCCAAAGACATTCCGAGTTTCTCACTCCAGTTCCGTTTGTTAGTGGATACAAACTGTGAGACTCGTCTCACAGTATCGGTATTTATATACGGATACGTATTTTGTATTGCATTTCGTATTTTCTCGGTTTTTGGAACGCTTTAAAATTTTTCCCAAAATATAGATTTTCCTTGGCCGGCATACCGATGGTGTACCGGAGTATACCGACGGCATGTCGCCCGGACAGATTTTTCCATATTTTAGATATTTTGATTTCAGATATTTTCGTGAATAGTGTTTCCGATATTTTCATGAATAGTGTTTTGGATATTTTGATGAATAGTATTTAGATATTTTCGTGAATAGTGTAGATGCATTCTATTATCCAATGGACAATTAGTTTTCTTTCAATGGCTAGGATTGATCTAGATTTTGACTCGGATCACGATCCGACGGTCAAGATTAATTCCCCCTTCTATATATATCCTATGAGTTTCTCTCTCTCTCTCTTTTCTTTCCTTCACCATTTCCTCTTCACTCTCTTCCCTCTTTCTCAAGCTTAGGAAGGCTTGGCCTTGAGGCCTAGAGTGTGGTTTCGGAACCCCTCTTGGTGGTGGAGTAGAAGATTAGGCTCGGTTGCTAAAACCTAGGCAAGTACATCTTGCTCAAAAGTGACATGACCATGCTATAATTTTGTTTTCCATAGAAATTAAAGTTTTATTATTCTATAATATGCTCCTCTAAATTGTTAACATCTTTAGTATATAGCACTTTTGGTTTTGATCGATAATATTGCGTAGATTTGAGTTTCTAGATATGATTTTTGAGTATTTTGAAGTTTTGATCTATCAAATGTTTTGATTTGTGAAATCTAATACTTCCATGTTGAGGAAATTCAATTCTATTCAATTTTGACTTTTGAAAGTCCGAATTTCGATTTAAAACGAAGTTTTTATGGCCGAAACAAGTTTTGAGTTCAAAAATCAACTTTCTGTGACGGTTCGGAAAATCCGTGGAAATCCGCGGAAATCCGTCGGAAAATCCGAACTTGCACCACAAAACTTGCAGTTTCAATCCGGAAAATCCGCCGGAAATCCGCAATAATCCGCCGGATAATCCGGTTAGGCTGTTTTTGTCTGTTTTGTCCGTTTCTGTCCGTTTTTGTCCGTTTTTGATTGTTTCTCGATTGTAATAATTTCTTAACATGATTAGATGACCTTGGATAGTTAAAGAATGATTGTACACTCTATATACATGGTACATGCTTATGTTCACGTATTGTTCTATATCCAGATTATAGATAGTGGCCTGTCATGGTGCACTCCAGATTACTGTATATGCCTAGCTCGATTTAGAGGCTCGTAGTAGCGCACTCATGACTTGATTTTCTTATTAATTTCTAGACCCGAGATATGAGTACATATTCTTTCTTGACACCGTGGATATAGCTTGTTGAATGTTTAATCTATTGCATCTTGGCAATGGACAATCGAGTGTGAGTATTGTCTATTGTATCGCGCGTAATGTGTATTGAGAACATTTGCCAGAGATATCTCGCAAATGACTTGTACCCATGGCTCGCCATTATAGGACGATTCTTGAGTGTCCACGACTTGAGAATTAAAAACGAATGTTATAGGTAATTGACTAGTAAACTCATATAGATCATTGGGAGGGGAGGACACTTCATGCTACTGCGTACTCGGATCGCTATGGGCCCCCACAGTGGCAGGGATAACCCCGATTGGCGTGGGCCCCTGTCCACTATTGATTGAGTAGATGTTTATCTACTATTGATATGTTATTGAGTAGATGTTGTTTATCTACTATTGATATGTTTCATTTTGGAGTATGTTTATCTACTATTGATTGAGATTGTTTGGTTGATTTTATTTCTTTCTTCTACCGTCGTCGCCCCCTTGGCCATCCGAGTTACTGCAGCGTAGGTGGTAGTGAAGTTCCTCAACTTGCATACTAGTAATTAGGATTGTGATAACCCTAGCTAGTTAATGATAGCAAGCCGTAGTCAATGATTGGCCGTACACTTTTGATTGTGTGTTACCTTATATGCTCTTGTGTCAGTAAGTGGCCAGAGGCTATGTTCTGCTAGGGAAAAGATCTGTAACCCCGGTCCTTGTTTGGTTTAAGGGTTGTAGCTCCGATTCCTAGTAGTTCCTAAACCCCTTGTTGCTCATCGGATTATTCTGTTCCATAGCTATATTATTCAGTATTTCCATTCAGTCATTTATATTCTTGAGATACGTGCATTGGTACCGCACTAGTCTCGATCCGCATTTATTTACTTCTGTCATTATGTTATTGTGTTATTGTTGGGTTTTGTCGTGCACCTCGAGCTTCCTTGTGGTACTTGCTATTTGGGGCCTGACCCCACTGGTTTTGTTTGGCCAGATTTACCGCTGGAGCCCGAAGATTCTCCATACCTTTCTCTGGATGACCCGCCGCCTGCTTAGATCTGCGGTTGTTCCTCCTCGCGAGTGGGTTCCCTCTTCTTACCACTTGCGGTTCATTTCATTTTGGTGGTGTTAGCTAGGGCATGTGTTAGCCCTATTATTTTGAGACTTTCTCAGACTTCGGTCAACATGATGTATTATATTAGATCTAGACTGATATAGTGATCATGTATATTGGTACTTTGCTAGTGTAGCATTTTGTATTCACTAGCTTCATGATCATGTATGATATAATTTGGGACGCCTTTTACTTTCATATTTGATATACTCTTGATACTCGTTGTTGTTGGATTGAGATAGGATTTGTTCGACCATAGGAGTCGTCAGTGGCATGCTAGAGTCTTCCCACTTGTCTTCTAGACAGCTTTTATCGTATTTGGGTACTGGCGTACTCTAATACACGTAGCTGGCTTTGTCTCGCCCTCGATCTCCAGTATTCTGGTTCTGGGGCGTGACAGGTTTTTTGGTGGCCCATGCAGGTCTGTCTTCAGACTTGTGGGGGATTCATCTTGTTAGAATCTCAATCCTATATTTGTCTTCATTTGATCTTCCTTTGCTTATCACATTCTCGTTTTCCTTGAACTGTAAACATGATTGACATATCCTTGTTCTATTCCTGTCCATTATTGATATCACGTGTCCTTATCATTCAGGGACACCCAACCTTCTTATCTATTTCTTTCGAGGATTTTATTGCTCCGTCTTCTTCCATGGTTCAGGCAGTATGTCGGCATCAGATTCGCCTCCACAGAGTCAGGTACCAGTACCATCTCAGCATCTGTTTGGCAGCTCAGTTCACTTCACTCCAGTCAGTTCAGCTAATAAAGTCAGCCCGAATCCCATGTTCAGCACCTCCTTCCGACGTGGTCTCAGCAGTTTCAATGTCAGCATTCGGCGCAGTTTGCCCAGGTCCAGTAAGTCAGGTAAAATTCAGCAGCAGTTAAGAGCAGCAGTCCCGATGATAGACAGAGAGAGTTAGTTATCATTGAGCAGATGTGGCTGAGGGCAGTCAGATTGTTGGTAAGCATATGAGGCGTTCCTTCAGTCATTCTCATTCTTGGGTTCCGTCGACGGCCTTGTATTCCACTTATACCCAGAATGCGATGGTCGACTTGACATATTCGGCGAGTGAACGCGAGTTTCTCGTACCACTC
>JANAVB010019252.1:0-77500 GCA_029216955.1 Iris pallida
TTCCAATACATAAGGCTAAACCCAAACCTCTCCTTTCTTCCTTAACTCATAAGTCAATGGCCAAATGGCCCAAGCTAAACCACTGCCCTGAATTGCAAGTGCCATGCCAAGCTTGGCCACTGCAGCTGCTGCCCGAGCCTGCAGTACAAGCAACACCTTGGTCTGCTGCCTGCATGCTCTGCTGCAATGCTAGCAAGCCAACTATGGCCAATTCCCTCTAACCCTCACACAAGTCTTAACTCAACAACAATTTAGGGATTAATCTAATCTCAGATTTAATTGACAGTTGGTGTGTGTATAAGAGTGAGTGAACATAACTCAGATTTGTGAAATGACAGTTTGTGATATCAAATAGCAGTTAACACATACTTCAAACTAAATTCGAAAAAACCCAATTCTCCAATGCAAATCCTAACCCAACATCTCAGCCTGGTATCAGTCGATCCAAAGAATTCCAAATTAGTGATATGTGTCAATAGTGTAAAATAGTGAAATGTATAAGAGGTGAGTGCCAACATGTCCATAAGAGTGAGGTGCTGTCACAGAGTGTGCAGTCAAGTGAGGTGTGAGTGAATACAAGAGAGTGTCAACAAGGGCATGAATGTGTCTAAGCATGAGTGTGTGTAATCAAACAGTGCATTTGTATAGATAATTTCTCAGGAAAATATGCATTGTGTGTGAATGACAGGGATTCAGTGATAATCTCAAAAAATGACAGTTCAACCATTAGCAACATTTAACTCAAGCCATCCATATGTCGAAATCCATTCCTCAATGAATCCTAACTAACATGCTAATGCACCCTAGTAGTCTAACAACATGTAGTGAATTTAAACATGGCTAATAAACTCAAAAATCAGTAAAAAAAAATAGGGTTTAAAATCAGGATTTCAACAACCAGGGAAGTATCAGTAAAATATGACAGTTAATCCCCACTTAAAATTCGAAAACCCATTTCACTAACCCAAATCAGTACACTAGCCTTTCCCCCAATCACCCAATCATGAAACCAACATCAACATACATATATAAATATAAATTTATATTTTAAAAGAAATTAAAAATGAATTTGAATTCGAAAATATGAACACAGTAAGATGAGTATCAGAGAGTACATGAAACCTCAAATTCAAAATCAAAAATACAATTTACATCAATTTAATGGCCAAAGTAGTGTCGTAGACATGTCCAGAGTCCACACGAGTCCCCATGTGTCTCCACGACTAGACACGGCGTATCCAAGTCACAAAACACGCACAGACACATCGCGTGCACAGACTGTATCGTGCTGCGATGCAGTCGGCTCGTGGACACGACTCGTGTCACTTCGTGCTATGTGGACGTGTCTCTAGGTTCGCCAGGACTAGGGCTAGGTGATGAAGTGTCTATATTGTGTCCAATCAAGACGTGTCCAAAGAAATTAACGCGTATCAGACGCGATTTAACCCGCGTGTCGTGTAGTGCCAATTCAATGTGGATGGGATTTCTTCCAATCCGCTCGATTAAATGTCCTAAAATTTTATGTGCACTGTGTCAGTCATGTGTCCTAGGTGTGTACAAAGTTTCGTGTCAAGACGTGCAGTGTCGTGTCCGCTACAGTGCCCGAACAGCAGGACACTGCACGGTGTCCTCGTGCACGCGTTCGTATCCAAATTTGGACACAAAAACCAACCCAAATCGTGTTTAGTCATACACAAACATAATCTACATATAATAAGCTTTCAAAATATGTAATTTGTTTTGAAAAACATTAACATTCAGTCCATTGAGGCATTTAATCAAACACCTACACAACAATACGACACGTGTCCCAAACGGACACGAATTTGACCCAAATTTCGGGGACACCTAGGGGACTCCTAGATCTAGCCCTAAATGCAAGGAAAACTGAAATTTAAATCAATTTAAAGGGTTTTACCTATATGTGCAAAAAGCTTGGAAAAGCTTCAAATGGGGGATTCCTCCTCATGATGGCAAAAGCTCCAAATTGACCCAAAGCTGGGATTAAACCCAAAATCAGAAAATAGGAGAGTACTAGGTTCTAATACAAGAAACTAGGATTAAAAAGGAATAAAAATAGATTTATGGGGATTTTTGGAAGGGGAACAAATACCTTTCTTTTCCAATGTTGAAATGAATAAAGAAAGAGGCAAGCCCTAGAGAATAAGTGTTTATATAGGGTGGGGATCCCTATGGCTGGTCATAAGCTCAATAATTAGGGTTAGGGTTTACTAAAATGGCCCATGGGCTTAAGTCATGATCAAACAATCATTAAGCCATAAGTCATTTCATGAAACCATAATTAGGGTTGGGGTGATATCAATAATGTTCCCTTGTGGATTAGTATTCCAACCTCTTTATCTATCTCTCTTTATATATATATATATATATATATATATATATATTTTCAAACGAGCATTTTATTGAAAACTAGAACAAGCTCATGAAGAGCATTACAGACATGTACTGGACCAAAGCCAAAAGGGCCCAATACCTCAGGACAAAAGTAAACATAAAAACACCCAAAAAAAAGTTCAAACAAGGCCACAGAGGGCCGGTGTGGGCACGAGGCCCTGGATGGGATGTGCTTCATACTGATTCTTTCTCTCTCTTTTTTTTTTGGGAAACGAAATTTGAAACGAATTTCAAATTTCGAAACACAAACAGAGGGGCACCGGTCCCAAGGGAGGGAGGCCATCCCACTGCACGAGGGCGGGCCCGCCAGTCAATGCAGCGCGCTGCACGAGGAGAGCGCTGCCCAAGGCGGGTGCGCTGCCCAAGACGGGCGCGCAGCCCAGGGGAGGGGAGGGGCCGGGGCCAGCGTGGCGCCCGCGCGAACCGGAGCAGAGGGGGGCTCCGGCGAGGGGCCGTCGAGCAGGGGGCGGAGAGAGGGGGTTCGACGATCAGAGGAGCGCAACAGAGGGGAGGTAGAGGGGGTGGGGGGGTTAGGCCGCCGGTGGGCAGAGCGGGGGGGGGGGGGGCGACCAAGGAGAGGGGGGGCTTACCCCCGGCTAGAGAGAACGGGGAGGGGGCTGGGGGAACCGAAGAGGGAGGGGGGCGCCCAGGCCAGGCGGAGGAGGAGGGGAGGCGCCCATACACCCCCCCTAAGCGGCCAGCGGAGGAAGGGGAGGGGGGTCTGCTCGGAGAAGGAAGGAGGAGGGGGGAGCTCGACCGCGGGGGGGGGAGCTCTACCGCGGGGAGGAACGGTGGCTCGACCCCGGGAGGGGGAGCCATGGCGAGGGGGGCTCGACCCGCTGGGAGCCGGAGGAGGCCTCGACCCGCTGGGGAGCCGGAGGGGGAGCTCGGGGGAGCTCGACCCGAGTCCAGGCCAGGCGGAGGAGGAGGGGGGCGCCCATACACCCCCCGAGCTGCATGCGAAGGAAGGGAAAGGGGTCTGCTCGAAGAAGGAAGGAGGAGGGGGAGCTCGACCGCGGGGGGGGGAGCTCGACCGCGGGGGGGGGGGGAGCTCGACCGCGGGGAGGGGGATCCACAACGGTGGCTCGCCCCGGGAGGGGGAGCCACGGCGAGGGGGGGCTCGACCCGTTGGGAGCCGGAGGGGGGCTCGACCCGCTAGGGAGCCGAAGGGGGAGCTCGGGGGAGCTCGACCCGAGTCCAGGCCAGGCAGAGGAGGAGGGGGGCGCCCATACACCCCCCGAGCTGCCTGCGGAGGAAGGGGAAGGGGTCTGCTCGGAGAAGGAAGGAGGAGGGGAGAGCTCGACCGCGGGGGGGGGGGGGGGGGGGAGAGCTCGACCGCGGGGAGGGGGATCCACAACGGTGGCTCGACCCCGAGAGGGGGAGCCCTATCTCTCTTTATATATATATATATATATATATATATATATTATATATATATATATATATATATATATATATATATCCTCAAAAAAAAAAAAAAAAAAAAAAAAATATATATATATATATATATATATATATATATATATATATATATATATATCCTCAAAATCCGGAGACGGTGCACCCACTCTCCGGTACGTTTTGGGAGGCGTGGTACTAACTGCAGACCTAGCCTTTTTCCTTGCTTCGGGCAAAGGCCCCCTTTTCTTTTTGCTGTCTTTTTGCGCTTTGCGCATTTTCTTGTATAGGCTTCGGCATTTTGCGCCTAATACATCAATAATAGTTCCTTTTGCCCTATATATATATATATATATATATATATATATATATATATATATATATAAATATATGTAACGTCCCAGTCCCAAAATACGTAGGACTAGGAACGTAGACATGCCAGCCGTATAATAAATATACGTAAGCTATAGAATGCAGTAGAACCATAACTAATCTCATCCACACAAAATAAATGAATAAAAGAAATCATATAATGATAATGAATTATCTTGATACAATATGTTGGGCGGAGACAAATCCACTACCAACAAGTAAATAAAAAATACATGATGTACAAAAGAATAAATTTGGCGAGCGAAGCGAAGACGATCCAAGTGCAATCATCCTCAAAGAAATAGAGAGGACCATGGCTAGAGCTAGAACACCTGCGAAAGAAAATAGCACACACCTGGAGAGATAACCAGGTCCTCAGAGGGACGTAACAAGACACATAATATCATGCCATATAAACTTAATAAATATTGCTCAAATAAATAAGTCAATTGAATTATAACATGGTCCAATACACACCTATTGAACGAGCGTACCATCCCCCCAACCAAACAAGGACAGGATTTGGTGAACTAATTCATGGTGATGTATCTTTCCATGCTATGAATCCAATATGGTATCCGGACCCCAACAAGGTTCAATACCTTCTCATCGAAGTAGTAAGTCACACCTACAACCAAACAAAGACAAGGTGTGACGAACTAATCCGCGACAAGTTATTGTTCCAAGTCACGGTCAGATACAAGTACCCAAACCTAAAGTACTCGTACCTAACGGATAAAAGTAACCTACCATTCTAAGTGATATGTAGTTAAGAACAATCCTTCCTACGCATGGGCCCTGGCTGAATAGGATCGGCATAGTCCCCCTTGGGGCTATAGAGGCCCAATCAATAAGAGCATGACGTTCCGCAGAATAGTCAGTACCCGTCAGTAATCATGGGTCAACAATCCCGTATCTCCAGCGGAGAGTCCGGATCACAAGGGAAGTGCATCGAAGCCCATACGCTAAGGAATTGTCCTCCTTGCCCGATGCCTACTCTGTTGTATCCACAACAGTAAACCTATATAATCGCTAAGTCAAACTAATCATGCAATTTCTATTAGCGGTTATTCCTATCGCACAGCTTGTACGTACTGGTGGCCAGCCAATCACGCACTTCCGTATTCTATATACGATAGACAACTTCGTGGTACAACGTGTCAAGGCCATGAATACAACACACAAAGCTGGTCCCTTAAATCTAGGTTTAATGTGTAAGAAAAATAATACATAGCAGAATATAAATGAACAGTAAGTTCTAACAGGTTATGCCATGTATCACAGTTTATTTTACATAAAGAAAATAAATAATGCATAAAATATGAGCTAAAATAAATAAATAGCAAATGGCAAGGTGTCTTGCCTGGTAGGACGTCTGGTGTGCTGCGATGATCACTATGGCATGAACTGCGACTTTGATATAACAACCAAGAAAGGTGACCTCTGATGGTGACATAGACGGTTTCATTGGGTCCAGAATGGTCAAATTAGTTAGGGTGGACATAAGGTAGTCTCGAAATGGGCGAAAGAATAGGAATAATAGGACTGGTTTCGGACAGGGGAAAAATCAAAGAATTAATGGATAAATATTATATGATATAGAAAACTATTTATAATCTCTCAAAATATATTCTATGAGTTTAAATAAATACTTGAAAATAGTTATATATAAAAATTCCTGAAAGTATATTTTGTTAGTCCAAAATACCTTTAAGTTAATTAGGTTGAAAATCATAATCGTATTAAAACCTTAAGTTGTAAAGGTAGGATTTTTCGTAGAAATCTATTATTTAAAAATATTTTTCAAATAATAAAAATCTAGAAAAATATCACCAAATTTGAAATTTCATCATATTCTAAAATGATAACTTAGTAAAAATATTAAAAATAATAATAATTAAACTAATAACCATAATCCCTAATATTCATAACTAAATTTAATAATAAAAATAACAATGATAGTAATCATAATAATAATGCCCACATACTGCTTTACTAGTAGTAGTCATTAAAATAATTATAATAATAATAATTCAAAAAAATACTAATGATATATTTACATATACAGTACATTAATACATTCCTAAAATAATAATAATAATAATAATAATAAACAAAAAAATTAACTTATAAAGAAATCAGTATGTGATTCTCCTGGGGAGAACCACTCTTCAATAGAAAGAGAATAAAAAAATTAAAAAAATGTGAAGAAGCGGATGAAGGAGAGGATTGAGGCTGAGAAAAAAAGAAGGGGGAGATGGAGAGCGGGAGGTCGGGAGAACGGGAGAGGAGTGGTCGGACGGAAAGGAGAGGGGAAGAGGGAGCGAAAAAAAGGCGGAGGGTCGGTGGTCCGGCGGGCGTGGGTTTGCTCGTGGCCTGACGCGGGGAGATGAGGGTTACTGGTTCGATCGACGGGCGGATGGAGGAGGCCACGCCGACGGAAAAGGGGTTTCGAAGGCGACTCGTCGGAGCGGCGCACGGGAGACCGGAGTTCGATAATACGGGCGCTCGACTAGTGCGGCGACGCGGGCTTCTCGGTGAGCGCGGGCGGCGTCTCGCCGATGCGGGGCTGCGTTCGGGCGCGACTACGGTGGAGGCGTCTCTGGGTCGGCGGCGCACACGGACAGGTGAGTTTAGGGTTAGGGTTTTGTTTAGTTTTGGGGGCTTTTTCGGTCGATGGCCGAGGAGGAGAAAGGGGTGGTGTCGGGGCAGTCTACGACGGGTGGCCGTGCCACTGTGGTGGCGTTGGCGGTGGTTTTGGGTGGAGAACGGTGGCGGCGGTGTCGTAGGTGGCTGGCGGATGTGGCCGCCGGTGGTGGTGATTTTGTGTTGTCGGGGAGATCGATTGGAATTGGCTCGGCCTTTGCCGTGGTGGTGAGGATGCTAGAGTTGGCTGTGGCGATGGTTTGCTGGTGATGATATGGTGATGGCTGGTGGCGGTCCCTAAGTTGGCAAGGTTGCTGGTTGTGAGTCGAGGCGGAGGCGGAGGTTGCTGACGCGAGTGGAGACGCGGTTGACGGAGACGGGGTTGGATGTGGTTGAGGTTCGACAAGGCGAGCAGTAGGGGCCGACGGGTCGGGATAGCGGTTAGGATTTGGGGTTGAGTTTGGATGAGTCGTGTCGGGTGTGTTCGACACGACGGGGACGGAGGTTCGGATTAGTCAGACCCGGGGTGGAGAAATGTATTTGTATAGTAAAACACATAGTGGATGAGACACGGACACGGTCATGGACACGATGCACTCACTTTAGTTGTGGTGGAGAATTTGTGGATGATAAAAGTTTATAGAGGAGTACCTACCTATTTATAGGATGTGGGAATTCCCATTAAGATATGATTAGGATTTATTTAAAACTCAAAGTAGATAATTCATGTATTAATTTAAAATCAATCAAATCCAATCCAAATCCAAATTCAAATCCAATTAAATCTAATTAAATTCTTTTAGTTTAAAATCAAATCAATTTCAAATATAGATATTAGTTTACTATTTAAATGTATCCATGGAATCAAATCAAAATTTAAATTATCACAAATATTTCGAAAATATGTGTTCCAAAAATACTAATAATAATAATTTCGAAAATTACACTATTTATTTAAAAATAAAGTAATAAATAATTATGATATATGTATGCACAAATAATATTTACATAAATATATTTTTCTAGTATACAATAAAAATATTATTTATTATTAGTAGTGGAAGGGCCTTTAAAATAAAAATAACAAACGTAGCAATTCTTGTATGATAGCAAAGTATTTATTATATAAATTATTTTGAACTATAAAAATAAAAATAAAATATTTTTCTAAAAATATGTACGCTCATCCATATTTGTACTCGACGAGCAATTACGAAATACGTCGTTTGTGTATAATGTACAATACGACTACGCGACGTACAATACAAAATTTTAAATCAATACCAAAATCGATAAAAAAAATATAGTAGAAATTTAGGGGTTTTACATCCTACCCAACTTAAAAGAATTTCGTCCTCGAAATTAAGAATTCGTAGGGGGTGAGAAGACACAAGAGGGTATCGGTGGGAAACAATCGATAACAAATCATGCCATAAGAAATCACGATCTAGATCATAGAAAAATAATACGGTATGGTCACGGGTAATGAATGAGGGTCACGATTAAGAGAACGAAATAGATTCACTTAAATTAAGCGATTAGAGGGTCTTGATAGGGCCGAGTACTTTGGGATGAAGATATAGCAACATCGAGTGAGAATGGTCATAGTCGATGGGAAGGTTAGAGGAAGTTCTAGTATGACGCTTTCGTCCTCCTAAAATAGGTGAGGGCGAAGCAATATAGAGTTCGAAGGAGGCGTTATCGAATACGAATACGTGATTCAAGGACGACAAAAAAAAATTCAAAAGGAGTTGCCAAGGCAGTCGCGGATGGGACTCTAGAGGACAAGTTTAGCTATGTCCCCATCCACGTAGAACGATAGATAAAAGCGAACCAAAGTGCACTTGGTTGATCAGACCATCATGCACCGGTTCTGATAGACAATATGTTAGTGGGGTACCTCCATTAACATATATGTCACGAACAAGCTTGGTAAAAGGTTAAGCTTGCAAAACTAGGCTACATTAGCATTATTAGATAGTAAAACATAGGCACGAGGGTAGATGAAATAAGAACCGATATGAATAGCCTAAGTGTCATAAGGATCTAAGTCTCGTTTATTCCTATACCATCATTCTACGGTTTTATTGACCAAGGCTTGGTTGACTCAAATGGGTTAAATTCCTCTAGTCTCTATGGTATAGATAATACCATTTGTATTGCCTTAATGGTCAAGGGTGTGTGGGGTATTCTACCCAACTTAAAGAATTAAGCTAAGGGTGTTTGGGACATCTAACTAGTAGGGTCAATCTCTAGCAAGCACGAAAGGAAGATAAGAATAATGATAGGAGGAATCAAGCAAGATACAATCGATGAGTCAGTCGAATATGGAATCGAGGAAAAAGGTCAAGTATGTGGATGAGATCCTAGACTTCTAATCCTATTCACAGGCTTGTTTGGTACGCTAAAGTAGCCAAACAATTTATCTTGACCTGCATGGGCCACCACAAAAACATGTAACACCCCAGTCCCAAATTACGTAGGACTAGGAACGTAGACATGACAGCCGTATAATAAATATACGTAAGCTGTAGAATGCAGTAGAACCATAACTAATCTCATCCACACAAAATAAATGAATAAAAGATATCATATAATGATAATAAATTGTCTTGATACAATATGTTGGGCGGAGACAAATCCACTACCAACAAGTAAAAAAAATACATGATGTACAAAAGAATAAATTTGGCGAGCGAAGCGAAGACGATCCAAGTACAATCATCCTCAAAGAAATATAGAGGACCATGGCTAGAGCTAGAACACCTGCGAAAGACAGTAGCACACACCAGGAGAGATAACCAGGTCATCAGAGGGACGTAATAAGACACATAATATCATGCCATATAAACTGAATAAATATTGCTCAAATAAATAAGTCAATTGAATTATAACATGGTTCAATACACACCTATTGAACGAGCGTACCATCCCCCCAACCAAACAAGGACAGGAGATGGTAAACTAATTCACGGTGACGTATCTTTCCATGCTATGAATCCAATATGGTATCCGAACCCCAACAAGATTCAATACCTTCTCATCGAAGTAGTAAGTTACACCTACAACCAAACAAGGACAAGATGTGATGAACTAATCCGCGATAAGTTATTGTTCCAAGCCACGGTCAGATACAAGTACCCAAACCAAAAGTACTCGAACCTAACGGATAAAGGTAGTCTACCGTTCTAAGTAATATGTAGTTAAGAACAATCCTTCCTACGCATGGGCCCTGGCTGAATAGGATCGGTATAGTCCCCCCTTGGGACACTAGAGGCCCAATCAATAAGAGCATGATGTTTCGCAGAATCGTTAGTGGCCGTCAGTAATCTTGGATCAAAAACCCCCGTATCTTCAGCGGAGAGTCCGGGTCACAAGGGAAGTGCATCGAAGCCCATACGCTAAGGAATTGTCCTCTCCGCCCAATGCCTACTCTGTTGTATCCACAACAGAAAACCTCTATAACCGCTAAGTCAAACTAATCATGTAATTTCTATTAGCGGTTATTCCTATCGCACGGCTTGTACGTACTGGTGGCCAGCCAATCACGTACTTCCGTGTTAAACATACGACACACAACTTCGTGGTACAACGTGTCAAGGCCATGAATGCAACACACAAAGGTGGTCCCTTAAATCTAGGTTTAATGTGTAAGAAAAATAATACATAGCAGAATATAAATGAACATTAAGTTCTAATAGGTTATGCCATGTATCACAGTTTATTTTGCATAAAGAAAGTAAATAATGCATGAAATATGAGCTAAAATAAATAAACAGCAAATGGCAAGGTGTCTTGCCTGGTAGGACACCTGGTGTGCTGCGATGATCACTGTGGGATGAACTGTGACTTCGATGTAACAACCAAGAAAGGTGACCTCTGATGGTAAAATATACAGTTCCATTGGGTCCAGAATAGTCAAATTAGTTAGGGTGGACATAAGATAGTCTCGAAATGGGCGAAGGAATAGGAATTATAGGACTGGTTTCGGGCAGGAGAAAAATCAAAGAATTAATGGATAAATATTATATGATATAGAAAACTATTTATAATCTCTCAAAATATATTCTATGAGTTTAAATAAATACTTGAAAATAGTTATATATAAAAATTCCTGAAAGTATATTTTGTTAGTCCAAAATACCTTCATGTTAATTAGGTTAAAAATCATAATCTTATTAAAACCTTAAGTTGTAAAGGTAGGATTTTTCGTAGAAATATATTATTTAAAAATATTTTTCAAATAATAAAAATCTAGGAAAATATCTCCAAATTTGAAATTTTATCATATTCTAAAATGATAACTTAGTAAAAATATTAAAAATAATAATAATAAAATTAATAACCATAATCCCTAATATTCATAACTAAATTTTAATAATAAAAATAATAATGATAGTAATCATAATAATAATGCCCATATACTGCTTTACTTGTAGTAGTCATTAAAATAATTATAATAATAATAATTCAAAAAAATACTAATGATATATTTACATATGCAGTACATAAATACATTCCTAAAATAATAATAATAATAATAATAATAAACAAAAAATAATTAACTTATAAAGAAATCAGTATGTGGTTCTCCTGGGGAGAACCACTCTTCAACAGAAAGAGAAAAAAATAAAAAAATTGTGAAGAAGCAGATGAAGGAGAGGAGTGAGGCTGAGAAAAAAAGAAGGGGGAGATGGAGAGCGGGAGGTCGGGAGAACGGAAGAGGGGTGGTCGGACGGAAAGGAGAGGAGAAGAGGGAGCGGGAGGAAGGCGGAGGGTCAGTGGTCCGGCGGGCGTGGGTTTGCTGGTGGACGGACGCGGGGAGATGAGGGTTACTGGTTCGGTCGACGGGCGAATGAGGCGGCCACGCCGACGGGAAAGGGGTTTCGAAGGCGACTCGCCGGAGCGGCGCACGGGAGGCCGGAGTTCGATAATCCGGGCGCTCGGCTAGTGCGGCGACGCGGGCTTCTCGGTGAGCGTGGACGGCGGCTCGCCGACGCAGGGCGGCGTTCGGGTGCGACTCCGGCGGAGGCGTCTGTGGGTCGGTGGCGCGCGCGGACAGGTGAGTTTAGGGTTAGGGTTTTGTTTAGTTTTGGGGGTTTTTCCGGCCGGTGGCCAAGGAGGAGAAAGGGGTGGTGTCGGGGCAGTCTACGACGGGTGGCTGCGCCACTGTGGTGGCATTGGCGGTGGTTTTCGGTGGAGAATGGTGGTGGTGGTGTCATAGGTGGCTGGCGGATGTGGCCGCCGGTGGTGGTGATTTTGTGTGGTCGGGGAGATCGATTGGGATTGGCTCGGCCTTTGCCGTGGTGGGGAGGATGCTAGAGTTAGCTGTGGTGATGGTTTGCTGGTGATGATGTGGTGATGGCTGGTGGCGGTGCCGAAGTTGGCAGGGTTGCTGGTTGGGAGTCGAGGCGGAGGCGGAGGTTGCTGATGCGAGTGGAGACGCGGTTGACGGAGACGGGGTTGGATGTGGCCGAGGTTCGGCAAGGCGAGCAGTAGGGGCCGACGGGTCGGGATAGCGGTTAGGATTTGGGGTTGAGTTTGGATGAGTCGTATCGGGTGTGTCCGACACGACGGGGACGGAGGTTCGGATATGTCGGACCCGGGGTGGAGAAATGTATTTGTATAATGAAACACATAGTGGATGGGACACGGACACGGTCATGGACACGATGCACTCACTTTAGTTGTGGTGGAGAATTTGTGGATGATAAAAGTTTATGGAGGAGTACCTGCCTATTTATAGGATGTGGGAATTCCCATTAAGATAGGATTAGGATTTATTTAAAACCCAAAGTAGATAATTCATGTATTAATTTAAAATCAATCAAATCCAATCCAAATCCAAATCCAAATCCAATTAAATCTAATTAAATTTTTTTAGTTTAAAATCAAATCAATTTCAAATATAGATATTAGTTTACTATTTAAATGTATCCATGGAATCAAATCAAAATTTAAATTATCATAAATATTTCAAAAATATGTTTTCCAAAAATACTAATAATAATAATTTCAAAAATTACACTATTTATTTAAAAATAAGGTAATAAATAATTATGATATATGTATGCACAAAAAATATTTACATAAATATATTTTTCTAGTATACAATAAAAATATTATTTATTATTAGTAGTTGAAGGGCCTTTAAAATAAAAATAACAAACTTAGCAATTCTTGTATGATAGAAAAATATTTATTATATATTGAACTATAAAAATTAAAATTAAAATATTTTTCTAAAAATATGTACGCTCGTCCATATTCGTACTCGACGAGCAATTACGAAATACGTCATTTGCGCACAACGTACAATACGACTACGCGACGTACAATACAAAATTTTAAATCAGTACCAAAATCGATAAAAAAATATAGTAGAAATTTAGGGGTTTACAATATATATATATATATATATATATATATATATATATATATATATATATATATATATATTCATATACTTCCTATATATGTATAAATACGCCCAGAAATCCAAAAGTAAATCTTAAGAATAGAATTTCCTAGTATAGGGCTTACACTAAAAATATGTGCATACAATAATATTTATTTCATAAATAACCCAAAATATCTAATGGTATTATATATTTTTTTATTATAAATCTGATAACAATATTAATAACAATAATAATGATAACCAATAAGAAAAATCTATAATAGGTGTTCATACAAAATATATATATTCTAAAAAATCCCAACATACACAAGGATAACTCGGAAAGTACTATTTTTGAACAATTATCAATTAATATCAAATAACATTGATATCTTTACTATATATATTAAAATTATTTATAAAATATATTTAGTAGAGCATTAAGATAAAATGTGACATACACAAATAAGATATGCTGACACGGACGTCTCTTGTTACACCATACGACCACATGGGCGTGGGTTTGGATCAGGCCCAGTTTGACTAACTTAACAACATCGGGTCTCCTAAAAAGTCAATAATCTAATAAGTAACTAATTAAACCGTCCATAGGGGTTAAGTCGTAACTTTGACTGGTTTTTCTAGTTAGGGCACACATATGGCTCGGCCTTCCCTACCATAGCTAAAACACTAGTCCAAGCACACGACTACACTATGCGTGCCAAAATTCTTGGTCATCTTGTACTCCAAAATTTAACCATGACTAAGGCCTTTTATCGTAATAATTAATTAATTAACTATTTATAAAATTCCAAAAATTACCATTTAATTCATATAAATAAAAATATATAAAATTTTAGGAAGAGGAGTTACAACATCCCTCATAGACCGAACAGTGCCGGTGCCCCGGCCAATAACTCGTTCAAGGGAATCATATCCCACCCGTGCACGGGCAATATCTCAAGTCCATTCGACCATGCAACGCGTGTCAAACCCATACAGTGAAGCATAGTCTTGAGTTCGAAACTTAGACTTTACGTCGTCTTATAATTCTCTTTCTTTCAATGTTCTCACTCTTTTTATGTTCTTTCATTCTTTGTACGATTTTATTTCTTCGTTTCAATGTTCAACGGCACCATGCCTCAACTCAATGTTCGTCAAATGGATGACTCGAAGGCCCTGAATATTTCTAAGGCACCATGCCATAATCGACAGTTCCGTCACATTCATGCCATAACTGTTCTCTTTGCAACGAAGTCATCTTTTATGATTCTCGTACACATACGCACGCTTTGACACAATTGTTCTATATAATTTATGTCGTGTATGCGATGCACGGCTCGATACCGTATTTTCATGTTTTATGCCTTAGTGTTCAATGTGCATGGCTCGTGCACTAGGGCACTCGCCTCAATAGTCTTTCAATGTGCTAGCCTTCTAACTCGTGTACGAAGGCACGAATGACTCGTGCACTAAGGCACTTGTCGATATAGTTATCCCATGTTCTTATGGCTTGCGCACCGAGGCACGTACTCGTCTTTACGATATTCAATGTTCAATAGCAACCCACATATTTGATGTACGTTTCATTTTAATTGTTCTATCTTGTGTTCGACACGAACTATGTTCATCTCTCGATCGAGCCACGCCCGTGGTATTGATATGTTAACTTAGCATACAACGATATATTTTACTTAGGCATGAAGGTGTAGAAAAGAAGAGCCAAAGTTCTTCCACCTTATACTGATATGCCTTGTCGTTTCCCTTAGCCGATGCGGCTCGATTTTATAACTTTGTTGTGCGACCAACTCTTCTAACTTAGCCATTCGAGCACTTCTGCTTCGTTAAATTATACGACCAATTTGGCTTGTCGTGCCTATGCCTCAGTCCGTTGCGAGATGGTGATTTGGTTTTGCGGACATCATTGCAAATAAGGCAAAAATTTGACCTCTTAAATTTTAGCGTAAACGTATAACCTGCATACGAAACCAACTAAAATCAATATTCATTCAAATCGGACTTGTACGTTGCATCGATTCAATTTTTTAGAATCTTCGAACCGACTCAATACTTTCTCTCGTGACAACTTAACACTTGCATCAAACTTACTCGATGCATTCCTTGGGTCAACGTAACTCTTTGTATCGATTAACATCGATACATATTTCGGATCAACGTGACTCTTCGAGTCAATGACTCATCGTAATACACCGTACGGAGCAGGACATTACACGTACGAGCAGCTAGGTGCTAATGAAAAGGTGGAAGCCCTCATCACAAACGGTTCTTGGAACCTTCACACAAAGGGTGGGCACATTGTTAGCCAGCCAAATAAGGGGAATCCATATTTACAGGATCGGGTGCATTGACCGTTGGGCGCTTAATTTTGCTAGAGATGGCAGATTTCACATGTCAGATGTTACGAGAGGGTCAGGGAGAAGAGGCCTAAGGTTGATAGGTTAGACTTAATTTGGCTTCAAGGTGCTGGGACCAAATTCCAACTGCAACTATATAGAACCATAAAGGGTCGCCTACTTACTCTTGATAGGCTTTTCAAGTTTAGTATATGTTTGGCACGAGTCCTTTGTACATTCTGCGGCAGATGTGAGGAAAGTGCGGATCATCTTTTCTTCAAATGTGAAGTCATTAGTCTAGTATGGAAGGATCAGTTGGGGAAGATGGGTCTTCGGACAAGATTTGATATGAACCTCCAGGATTCCATTCTTAAGCTGACCGCGGGGAGGTGCAAAGGCAAAACTTGGTATAGAGAGGCTAGACAGTGGATGCTCTGTACTGTTTGGCACATTTGAAAAGCACAAAACCGGAGTATTTTCAAAAATCATAGTTACTCATGTATAGAAACTATTCGCAACATCGAAGAGGATACTAGAATTCAGGTACGGTGATTCGTTCCCAACTGAGTTCTTCGAGTGTTCTAGGCGGGTCTGGGCTGAGTTGGCCTAGTATAGGGAAGGTGTAATCTTTTTTTTTATTTATAATATTTACCATTTCCTATATATATATATATAAGTAATGTTATTTGTACCTCCAAATTGCCCCTTCAAATCATCCATCCATATGTGACAGCTGACATGGCATGTTAAACAATATTATGTGTCATCTAACATGACAGATGACATGGCAAATTTTAACCAAAAAATTAATTACCCAATTTTTTATTTAATGTTAATGTTAATATTAAAGTTAATATTATTATTGTTAATGTTAGCGTTAATATTAATGTTAATGGTAACATTAATTTTAATTTTAGTTTTAATGTTATTATTAATTTTAATTTTAATCTTAATTTTAACTTTAAAATTTGTCATGTCAGCTGCCAGGTAAAGAGGGATGTTTTGGAGAGACAATTTGAAGGAACAAATAGCATTTATATATAAATATGTTCCAAATACATAGTCAAGACGTAAAACTGGATGCAGGTTCAGTATCAAAATACATAGTCTAAAAATATGACTGCTCTCAAAAGTCCCGAGCAACTAAACAAACTAAATGAGTTTCCCCGCAGGTACATCCTCGTAAGGTAAAGTCTGATCCTCGATGGCGACCCCATAATAGGAATCACATAGCAACTCCTTCTCGGTAAGTATACCTACAACGTTATCCTGTCAGGACTGAAGCAAGTACTGATTTTAACAAACTAAATATACGAAGCATGAAATGAACAGAAGTGTAGTAAACAGGAATCATGGCATATCACAATCTATCATGGCAATGATACATATGTCATAGCGACAGATGTATATGTAATATTTAAAACTGGAGCAGGTACGTGATCGTCAATAGGTATACAATGTGCGGAAGGCACATGTAAATAAAATATACTTCCGTACAAGTGATAAGGCGATAGATGTACATACGTACAAATACAGCTTTGAGAAAAGGCCTACGGTGCAGGTGTAGTGCCCTGTCCCTACATCGTGCCCCGTTTACATCCACGGGGTGCGCGAGAAAGGAACATTGTCGCTATCGATTCGGTCGGGACCGATAGGTCGAAATCGACCGAGTCGATCGAACGAAAACGGTTGAATTAAGATCCATTTCACTTTATGGAATTGTCACGCCCCAGAACCAGAATACTGGAGAGCGGGGGCAGACATAGCCAGCTACGTATATGAAATGGGATCCATCTCGCTATACGGTCACGGCTGTCTAGATACATGAGGGTTTACTACAAGCCAACAGTCTCCTATGGTCATGAACAAGCCTAGTGTCTCAATCACAAGCAAGCAAGTAAAAGTTACAAGATGTATGATCATTAAATATACAATATTAAGGCGTCCCAAACATTACATATTCAGCTGATCATGAAGCTAGTCGTTACAAAATGTCAGGACTAGCAAGAGCTTAGTCATACATGATCAACCCTAGGATTTGTCAATCATGTTACAGCCCGTAGGCAGACAGTAAGTAAATACAATCGAGCTAAACAGGTGCTCGTCGGCTAAACGCCTCAAAAGAATATTTTTACAATAGAGTGGGAGAGCCAAAAATAACCCACTCGTTGTCCGGGTTACGTCTGGTGTTCACCATCGGGCTGGAAAACAGGTGGATCCTCTGGTGCTGCTCCAATATCTGGCCATACAAAACCAGCTGGGTCAGACCCCAGAAAGAGCAAGTGCCATAAAGGATGCTTCACTTAGGAACTAAAACCAGCATATCACAATAGAATATTAAAGATAATAAATAAAGAACTGATCATAATAACGATAACAACAGTAAACCGAGTGCGAGGAAACTATTCAAGTAGCCAGGTCACAACCCTTAAACCAAACAAGGACCGGGGTTGCAGCCCTTCACCTGAATAGAAACCCGTCTCAAATACTATTGGTACAGTGAAAATAATAAACGAAGAGAGGACACAAAACTGCTCCGGAAGCCAGGTTACAACCCTTAAACTAAACAAGGACCGGGGTTGTAACCCTTCGCCTGAAAAGAACTGGACCCCTGATATTTATTGCTAAGGCCAGTATAAATAATCATGGTATTAAGGTAAGATAAAACAAGACGAACATGGCATGGGGTTGCAATTATGACAATAAACGAAGAGAGGACACAGAACTGCTCCGGGAGCCAGGTTACAACCCTTAAACCAAACAAGGACCGGGGTTGTAACCCTTCGCCTGAACAGAACTGGACCCCTGATCGTTATTGTTAAGACAAGCATCAATAATCATGTCACAATCTTGTACAGGATCATGATAAGACTAAGCTGGAATAAACTACATCCAATCAATCACCGCCAATCAAGAGTACGGCTTGATACCTTTTAACTAACTAGGGTTATCACAGGCCTAGTTACTAGCAAGATGTAATGAGATTATCCCAACAGCCACAAGCCCGGCAGACCATCCAAGTTATCCAGGTCGAATATCTCATTTATGAAGGGTGCACCACATGACTGTGTGCTGGAAATGTGCCCTACTCGTCGGTAGGCTACAGGTCCACTTAATGCGCCCAGATAACGGATTGCCTGTAGCCGGGAATCTCTTTATGTCTACTGAATTATTCTAGTTTATTACCCTTAGTTAATTATAGCAGGTATCCCTGACCGTGGTACTCAGAGATCCCATCCTAGACATGATGCAAGACAATACTGGTTTATTGTGCAAACGTAATCATCCACGGTGTCCAGGTTAATCATCCTTGTCAGGTCATGTCATGTACAACAGCAATTCGAGATAATCATGTCAGGCATGCTTGTCCTACCATGCCATGTTCAATTATCATTAGCAAATATATATAAAAATAAATTTGTGATTATCAAGTTCATGACAAAAGGCGTAAGGATATAAAATGGACGTAAAATATCTAATAAAATATCAATATTCAGGGCTATAGAAGAGCCATGCGGCTAAGGTATATGATCACATGCGGCTGAAGAGAACAACCCGTGCGACTGAACAGGGTCAGGCACATGCGGCTGAGGGGGAGTGGAGTATATACGGCTGGGTTAAGATGAAGGTCCATGCGGCTAGCTGGGTTCGACCTTATGCGGCAGTGGGAGACTGCGGCTTATGCGGCCAGCGAGTGCTTAAGTTAATGCGGCTCAGGGTGGGCAGAGTCCCATGCGGCAGCAGGAAGCAACGCCTATGCGCCTCAGAAGGGGGGAGTACTCATGCGGCCAAGAGGGGCTGTATATATACGGCTGGAAAGAGAATGGATGCGTATGCGGTTCGAGAAAAGGGGCCCATGCGGCTGGATGGAAGCACTCCTGCGGCTGGGTCGAACGAGGTCTTATGCGGCTGGCTATGAACAGAGCTTTATGCGGCTCAGGGTGCTAGAAATCCATGCGGCCAGGAATGGGATCCAGCCTATGCGGCTGAGAGTCCCATGCGGCTAAGTCACTTGCCGCATGAATTGTCATGCGGCCAAGTCAAGCCCGTGCGGCCAGAACTGTCGTATGAAGGCTCATGCGGCTCAGAAGCACTTGCTGCATGAAGTGTCATGCGGTCAAGTCAAGCACTGTTCTTCTTCTCCAAGCTTCCGAGAAGAAGAACACCAAGAATCCTTGCTTCCAAGCTCCAAGAAACCTTCATCCGGAGTCCAAATCCGAACTTCCATAGGTCAAAATGGGGTAGAACGAAATTCTCTACCACATGGAACCATCAAAACTAGGAAATAACAAGCTTAAGTAGATCAAAACCCAAGAATTCCGAAAATAAAGTAAATATAGATCTACAAGAATCTAGACATAGAAAGTGAAAATGCCAAGTACTAAAGTGCTTTAGAATGTAGTAAGGAAGAGAATGAAGTAGTAAAATTGGAGTTCCTCCATGAAGCAAGTTGCACTTGCCTAGACCTCTCTCTCCTCTCTCTGGTAGGTAAGGAAGTAAATGAGGAAGAAGAAGATGATAAATGAAGAGAGAGAATGAAGAGGGCTAATAAATACAAATGGTGGTGGTAGGTAGGGGGTTCATCATGGGTTCATCTTGAACCAATAGTAATCCCAAATCGAACCAAGCCAACCGAACCAGCCCAAGGAAATAAACCAAGTCAAGAAAGAAAAAGCTAAGCCAGGAATCAAGCAATACAAAATAAAATACGTACACGTATTCCAAAATACGCAATACGAACCACAAGCATTACAACTCTACCCACCTTAAAAGAATTCCGTCCTCAAAATTTAATTAAGAGGCTAGAGGAGCAATGACAAGCTACATTAATCACATGCAAGCTATAACTAGGCAGACAATCACTCATTCAAGCAAGGAATCGAAGGCATGAGGCATAAAAAAGACATTATACCTCACGAGTCAAACAAGTCGGGATATCGTGATCGGATATCATCCTCACGCTCCCACGTTGACTCCCCCAAAGAGTGATGACCCCAAGCAACTCGGACTAACTTGATAGTCTTGTTCTTGAGGATCTTCTCTCTCCGGTTCAATATAGACACGGGCCTCTCCTCATACGAAAGGTTGGTACCAACAACCAATTTCGAATGATCCAGGATGTGGCTCGGGTCTGGGATATACCGTCGTAATTGGGATACATGGAACACGTCATGCACCTCGCTTAGCGACGGCGGAAGAGCGAGACGATAGGATACATCTTATATTCGCTCAAGAATGTCAAACGGTCATATATACCTAGGACTAAGCTTGCCCCGTACGCCGAAACGAATGACGCCACGGTTAGGCGAAATCCTCAGGAATACATGATCGCCGACCGAAAACTCGAGAGGGCGCCGATGAGAATCGGCCCAATGACGCTGGCGATCTTGGGTAACTCGAAGATGATCTCCAACCCTCCTGACCACCTCAACTGTCTGGGAAATTATTTCTGGACCGAGCATCTGTCTCTCTCCAACATCATCCCAAGCTAGCGGGGATCTGCACTTCCTACCATACAGTGCCTCGAACGGGGCCATCTGGATACTGGCCTGGAAACTGTTGTTGTACGAGAATTCCACCAGGTGCAAGTGATCTTCCCACGAACCACCGAAGTCAAGTGTGCAAGACCGCAACATGTCTTCAAGAGTCTGGATCGTGCGCTCCGACTGGCCATCTGTTTGCGGGTGATATGCTGAACTGAACTGGAGATGAGTTCCCAAACTCTCTTGCAAGCTACGCCAAAAGTGTGACGTAAATCTTGAATCTCGGTCCGAGGTGATACAGACTGGCACACCGTGAAATCTGACAATCTGTCTGAGGTACATCTCTGCTAGCTGAGCCGTTGACTGACCAACTCTGAATGGAAGAAAGTGAGCCACCTTCGTGAGCCGATCAACTATAACCCAAATAGCATCTCAACCAACTGGGGATCTAGGTAATCCAGTCACGAAATCCATGGTCACATGCTCCCACTTCCATTCCGGAATCGGCAAGGGCTGAAGAAGTCCTGCTGGTCTCTGATGTTCGGCCTTGACTTGTTGGCAAACCAAATACCGAGAGACAAACCGAGCTATCTCCCGCTTCATGCTATTCCACCAGAAGTGCTGACGGATATAACGGTACATCTTCGTACCGCCAGGATGGATGGAATACTGAGAACTGTGTGCTTCCGACATGATTTCATGTCTGATATCTCCACTGGGTACACAAAGACGCTTACCATGTCGAAGTGTACCGTCCTCATGAATGTATAACTCCGGTCTTCGTCCTGCCTCACACTCTGTTCTGAGTCGCTGAAGCTTGGAATCTGTTGACTGCGCCATCCGGATCCTCTCGACTATAGTGGACTGAACTTGCATACTGGCCATCAACGCCACACTGGAAGGGAGAACAACTTCTATACCCATCTTCTGAAGATCGACTAACAGCTCTGGTTGCGCTGTTAGAAAATAAACTCCCGCTCTCCTGCTCAATGCATCCGCAACAATATTAGCCTTTCCAGGATGATACTGCAAGTTGACATCATAATCCACAAGAAGCTCCAGCCACCTTCTCTGACGCATGTTAAGATCTTTCTGTGTCACGACCCGCACCCACTGTGAGGGTACGAGAACGTAACAGCGCCCAGCCTACGTCGCAATATCGGGGGTAGAACGCTGTTCTAGGTCATGAACTATAACTAACATAATAGAATACTCTCCATAAGGAGGCCAACATAGAGGTACAACTCAATCACAAACTAGAGATAGAATATGGTATGATAAAATAGATAAGAGAATCCTTAACTGAGGTACAACAGAAAAGAATACAAGTCTCAATCATCTCTACAATATACAACTCTGAAACCAAGACAACAGCTAAACATGAAAAAAATAGTCTAAGCTATCTAAACTATACAAGGTATCATCCTGAGCAGCTGCCTGAACCTCCCCGGGGGTCCAGGTCGCGAGTGTCATCTAGGCAAGCTCCAAGTAAGGGTACAGAGTTCCTCATCATCCTCTGTAAAATTTTCAACAGGTCCAGTTAGGACGGGAGCGAGCACAGTACATCTCAACAGTTCATAGCAGGTTAGAAAATATAATTATACAGTAAAGTAAGATATAGATACTGAAGAAATGCAGTATGTAAACAGAGAGAGAAACTGTAATAGAAATATCTACTATAAGTAAAGAGCTAATAGTGACTAGTGAGTCAGAGTAAAATATAAACATGTGAATGGCATAGGAGGTTCATGACTACAGCTAAGAGGGTGGTTCATGACTACAGCTACTTGGATAATATTCACATGTCTATTTCTACTCCCCCAACCCCAATCAATACACAAGGATCCGTTCAAGTTATGTTAAGGTTCGTGAAACTTCACATGGCTCATAAAATGAGTGGTACGTGAAGGTGATTCATGGGGACTCTGTGAACATGAGAGTACATGTGTCACAGGCGGTTCGTGAATCAGAGGAAGCATAGAGATACGTGATGGTTCATGAAACACACAAAACATGCTGTATCCGATGCTCCTGAGGGGGATAACATCTCATAAAAAGATCCATATAGTACCAATCCGTGTGACCAACGTGACAGTATCAAGTAAAGTAATTTAAAGCAGGAAAATAATTCTAAGCAGGATATGAAATGATCAGAGAATGTACTCGCCTCGTATCTGAATGTCTGAAGTAAATGTACTGTCCGAGATAAGGTACCTGACTCCTAGTTAGAGCAACACAAGTCAAGATGTATACAGAGGGTGATATATGTAATGTATAATGCATCTGCATGCTGTCTAGGTCAAACTAGACTAAAGTCAACACTTGGTCAACTCCAGTCAACTAGACTAGTCAAACTAGGTCAAGTCCTAGCCCAACAGGTCTAATAAGTCTCACTAGGCCTAGCCAAGCCTAGTCTAGCAATCACACACCAATCACAAGGCTATACAAGCTATCAACCCTACAATTTACATACCACATTATCCATGCATATATTGTATTACCTATTTTATACATCATACAAGCCTATATACATATTTACATATATTCATATATACATAGAGATTTAGAGAGAGATTAAGCTATACATGTGTGTGTAAATAGGACATACAAACAATGTGTGTGGCTTTGTGTATGAGGCATACATGAGGGTGTGTGAGAGTGAACATGGTGTCAAGTGTGCATGCTAATGTGTGTGAGTGAGGGATGATGATGTGTATGTACATGCTTGTGTGTGTGAAGGGAGTGATGATGTGAAAATGTGTGTGTGTTGATATACAAGCTATATACATATGCTAGGGGGGACTGCTCATATAGTCCTATATAGAATGGTTAGGAGTGAAGGGGGCAGACTACTAAGTGTGTGTTGGGGTATATAGAAAACAGTGAGTGATAAGGGAATGTGAGGGTGTGTGTGTCATGCATCAATTTTCAGATTAATGTTGAACCTAAATCACAGTCTTAAACACATCCATATCAGGTAAGAAGGAAACATGATTCTCAGGTTTCTAGACACAAACTCAGTTTAATAAGGAAGATTCTGCACATAATTGAAAAGGATGGGAATTGAAAGTCAATTCTAGTTTTCAGGCTTCAATTCCCAGGTTAACCAACTTAACAGTGTAAATCAATGTAGCATAGAAAATAGTTATCAACTAATCAGGTTCTCAGGAATGGCAATGACAGTAGGGTGTGTCAAAATAGGAAATTTCAGTATGGTTAATCTCAAGTTAGCAACGAATTAACAGGTTACCTAATCTTCAACAATATAATCCAGAAAATGAAAGAGAGCATCACACTCGAATTAGTATAGAGTATCAAAATGTGTAGGGAAAGTGTGAATGGGACCCAATTTCTCAGTTTTGTGCCAATGTGCAATATGTGTGAATCTCAGGTTTTCAGTATTTTAGGTGGTGTGTGTCATGGTGTTCAGATTTTGAAATGTGGGTGAGTGATACTCAGATTATAGGAAAACATATAACCATTATGCATATATACACACATAGATAGAGAGGGTTAAGGGGCCTTCAATTCAGTTCATGCATTCCATCATTCTCAGGTTATATAGACAAATCAAAAAGGAAAGGAAATCAATTCAAAATGATTTAAGGAACCAACCTCAGTTTTCAGTCCAGGTGACTGTGTAGGGTTAATGTGCATACATGAATGCACATGTGTGTGTTCCACTTAGTGTGTTTACAAGAGTGTCTTAGGCTCAGCTTTAACACATGAGAAGACCCGATGTATAGTTCAAATGTTGAAACAGTAAGGACAGTCCATAATCTCAGTTTAAATCCAACTCATCTCAGTTCAGGCTAACTTAAATTCTCAGATTTCAGCTACTCAAAGAACCCAAACAATCAACCCAACAGTTCAAATTTAAACTGCAAAGAAACAGGACAATCAAGTCAAAACAGAAAACTGGATTCAGTGTGTGTGTGTGGCTGTACAGGAGATATAGGTGTGACAGGTAATTGGGGAACTTGTGTGACAGTGAAACATGTGTGCAGGAATCATATTCAAGAGTGTCTCAGGTATGGAATAAATGACAGAAAATATATACTCAGTTTCAAAATTCAGTATCTAATTAGAATGAAAATTAGTCAAACAAATATAATGTGTTAATGTGACAATGGTGAGCAATGCAGGGAGTGAATGAGTGTATTGGCAGTTCAATATCAGAAAACCACAAAATCCTATTCGAATCAAAAGAAAACATACCAGTCAATAGAAAATCATTGCAGTAATGTAATAATACATGTGCAGGTAATTATCCATGGCATTCAAGCAGGAAAATCGGTTTGAAAAAGGAATTGAACTCAGATTATTACAAATAGTACCTGCGTATCAGTCACTTTAGGGAAACTTGAATTCAAACATCAAAACCATGTTAATATGCAATTTAATTAGTTGGTAATTGATAAATCATGAGTACACGTGTCTTGTGTGTCCTCACGTGTCCATAAAACACGACACAGGCGTGTCTAACACGATACAAACACATGGGGTGCACCCAGTGTTGCACAGTATCGTGCACACGTGCACGTGTCCATAAAACACGACACACGACACGTAGGGTCTCGTGGTCATGCCCACGTGTAGCCCACGTGTCAGGCTACACATAGGACCCAACACGACACGACCACGTCGTGTCCAGAGTGGACACGACTCGCGTATCAGTGGCATTTTCTCGTGCGTGTGCAGCAGTGCGCGATCCGTGCGCGTGCGATTTCTCCCAAACCACTAAATAAGAACCCATGAAAATTTGTGAGCCTCGTGTCAGACACCTAAACAGTGTCTACACAAAAATTCGTGTCCCGAAGTGTCCTGTATCGTGAGTTATAGACCACGATAGGCAGGACACAGGCGTGGGGTTCGTGCACGTGTCCAAGGCTAAAAACTCGACACAAACCGACACAAAATACATAACACCTTTCACAAAAGTTCATACACACACCAAAATCTACATATCTATGCAATTACATTTCAAAAATATGAAAATTAATTCCTATATGGCATTTCCACAAATACCTAGATTCTAGGACTGATATGTGTCCGATACGGACACAAAATGAACACGACTCGACACAAATCCAATACCTACGGCTAGGGGACACCTAGGGCTTCCTATTCATGCAAAGAAATCGAAAATCTATGAAAGGAATAGGAAGTTACCTATATGTGCAATTTGCATGAAAAAGCTTCAAAAGGGGGTTTCCTCCTTGATGGCCAAGTGCTCCAAATTGGTCCAAACCTGAGATTCTTCTCCATGAACAGCAAGTAGAGGTGGATTAGGAACTAATGCAAAAGACTAGAGGGAAAAAGGAATTAAAACAAGGAAACTAGGGCTTGAGGAAGATTCATATACCTTTCCTTTCTTCAAAATGTTGAAACTCAATAAAGACGCAAGAACCCTAAATGAAGAGATTATTTATAGGGGAAAATAGCCCTAGGTGGCTGCCATAGGCTGATTAGGGTTAGGGTTGGTTCATGGTGTGGGCCTATGGGCTATTAAGCCTAAGTCATTAATCATGACTTATGAAGTCATAAGCCTAATCAACTCCAAAACTCTCCAAACAAGTTCTAAAGACTTAAACCTCACTAAATTAGGTCAAACCAAGTTTACTTAACCTAACCAAGTCCAAACACAACTAGGGTTAGCTTCTAGGTTAGCCTACCAAGGTCATGGCTAGTCGAAGTCAACCTAGTCAACCCTCATTCAAACAATTCCAAAATAAATTCTAAAAATTCCCATAAATTCAAATAAATTATAATAAATCCTAATAACCCTAAAAATGTTAGAAATACCCTAATCACCCAGCTAGGCTCTAGGGTAGGCAGTATCTACTAATCACTAGCACAACACCAAAATCACAAGTCATAAATTTAAATAGTTTAAAAATTTAATTAAAAAATCACTAAAAATTCTAATATGAAATAAATATCATTAATTAATAATTATAATCACAAAATTTCAAAATTACCCTCTTCTGGAAAACTGGGTGTTACATTCTGGGTGAAAACATACTTCAGGCTCTTGTGGTCGGTAAAAATCTCCACCCTGTCTCCATACAAGTAGTGCCTCCACATCTTAAGTGCAAACACTACTGCTGCTAGCTCCAAGTCATGGGTTGGGTAATTCCTCTCATGATCACGAAGTTGTCGTGACGCATAAGCTATTACCTTCCCATGCTGCATCAGAACACATCCTAAACCCCTGCCCGAAGTATCACAATACACTGAGAATCCTCCGGTCCCATCTGGAAGCGTGAGAATAGGAGCTGTTATCAAGCCTCGCTTCAACTTCTCAAAAGAACTCTGACACTCTGCTGTCCAAGCAAACTGCGCATCCTTGCGGGTCAACTGCGTCGATGGCGCTGAAATTCGAGCAAAATCCGAAACAAACCGCCGGTAGTAGCCGGCCAATCCAAGAAAACTGCGAACCTCTGCAACTGTGCTAGGCACTGGCCATGACTCAATAGCCATAATCTTCTGGGGATCCACTTCTACTCCTCCTCGAGTGATGATATGACCCAAGTACGAAATGCGATCGAGCCAGAACTCGTATTTACTGAACTTGGCATACAACTGGTGCTCCCTGAGAGTCTGAAGAACCATACGGAGATGCTGCTCATGCTCGGCTTCACTCTTGCTGTAGACCAGGATGTCATCCAAGAACACGATCACAAACTGATCCAAGTATGGCATGAAGATGCGATTCATGAGGTCCATGAATACTGTCGGTGCATTGGTCGCTCCAAATGGCATCACTAGGAACTCCCAATGCCCATACCTTGATCTAAAAGCTGTCTTCGGGATGTCCTGCTCTCTGACTCTGATCTGGTGATATCCTGAGCGTAAGTCGATCTTCGAGAATACTGATGCCCCCTTGAGTTGATCAAACAAGTCATCTATCCTCGGGAGAGGGTATCTATTCTTGATTGTCATTGAGTTCAAGGTACGATAATCAACACATAACCTGGACGTACCATCCTTCTTTTTTACAAGAAGCATCGGGGCTCCCCAAGGCGATCCACTAGCACGAATGAATCCCTTGGTTCTGAGTTCTTCAATCATCTTGTATAATATCTCTAATTCTGACGGCGCCATCCTGTAGACTCTCTCTGATACTGGGGCTGTCCCGAGAATCAAGTCGATAGTGAACTCGATCTCCCGTTCTGGCGGCATACCTGGAAGCACTTCTGGGAAAACATCTGGAAACTCATCCACTATCCTGGGCAACTGAACTGCTGCTACTGCCATCCGCAATATCGGAGGAGAAGACTCAACCTCGCCTCGAGAGAAGAAAAATTCTGGCTCACCTGGAATGCTAAAAATAACCCTACCAATATGGCAGTCTATTCTAGCATACTGGTCCCTCAACCAATCCATCTCCAAGACCACATCATAATCGGCCATCGGGAACTCTATCAATCTAGCGGGAAATTCTCTACCGCTAACTACGATCCGACACGAGGAGAATACTCTATCTACTCCCACAAGTCCATTACCAGTAAGTATATTGAGCCTTACTGATAATGACTCGGGCTCCAATCCTACCCGTGTCGCGAATCGTGCAGACATAAATAAATGCGATGCACCAGAATCAAATAATACTGAAGCTAGAAAGGTGTTGACGAGAATAGTACCTGCCACCACCTCACCTGGTGCTATTCCTTCTTCTCCCATGGTCAAAGCCAGCACTTGACCATGTCCTCTGGGTGCGGGTCCCCTCTGCTAAAAATTTCTCTGCCTGCTCTGGATCAGGGCTTGGGCTTGGGCATACTGTTGCGGTCTCTGCTGCTGAAATGCCTGGGCCTGCGTCGGCAATGGCCTCGGAAGCGGGTACTGCTGCTGCTGCTGCTGGACCGGCGCTGGTCCTCTAACTGAAGGAATAGAGAAAGCGGATGAACTCCCCCTGTTCGGGCAATTCCCAACCCTGTGGTCCGGGGCACCACAAACCAAGCACAAACCCTGTGCTCTGCGACACTCCGATACCACATGTCCTGGCTTCCCGCAGTGTGAACATTCCACTGCGGAAGACTGCTTCTGTTTCTGCTGCTGAGGGTGCGTCGGGGTAGAATGCTGAACCGACGTCACTGAGGCCGCCCACCTCGGAGCTCCAATGGTCAAAGCCCTGGCTGTCAGGACTGGTGCTGAAGACTGATTCATCTGGCCATGAGATCTCTTTCGACCTCCGATCCTGTCCACGATCCTCTGGGAGGTATACTCATACCTCCAGGCTGCTCTCAAGACTGCATCAAAAGTCTGATGCTCAAACTGCTCAACGGCTAACAAGATCTCCAGGTGAAGTCCCTGCTGGAACCGCTGGGCTCGATCATACTCGGTTGCCACCAAGGTTGGAGCAAACCGACTGAGTCTGGAAAACTCGGCCGCATATCCGTCGATCGTCCTGCCTCCTTGCTTCAGATTGGTGAACCTCGTCTGTAGATCGTACCGAGCTACAGCATCGAAATACTTGGTCTGGAATCTCTCTCTGAACACTGCCCATAGAATGGGTACTGCTAACCCAACGGCCTGTGCCGCCCACCAGCTGCGGGCAAGATCTAACAACTGCAGGCGCACAACTGCCACCTTCTCGTTCTCTGGAGTCCTGGCTGCTTCGAGAATCACCTCAGTGTCCTAAAGCCAAGCATCTGCTGCGATAGCATCTTCACTACCGTCGAAGAATGGAGGGTTCAAGCGCTTGAAACTGTTGGCCGCGCTGTTACCCTGATGTCCTCCTCTGGTCAAAGCATCTGTCACTGCCTGGTGCAAGGCATCTCCTCTGCGATCTTGGAAAGCTATTAAGGTCCTGACGAGTCCTACCAAAGTGCCATCATCATGCTCGACAGGCTGGACTGGCTGGACTGGTGGCTCTCCACCAGAAGGCACGACTCTGGAGGCTACTCCGAAATGCTGGGCTTGATCCCCAGGTTGCTGCTGGTCCGCGGGAGGTGCTCCGCCTTGCTGATCGGTAGGACCACGAACAATGCCGCTGAAGAAGACGACATAGGGAACAATAAGGAAGGACCAGGACAGATCAACGATACAAGCATATAATCAGGACAAGAATCCAGGGATTCAGAAGATACGAGCAGAGATCAAGGACGAATACTGATTGAGACATCTATTCGGTAAACCCTCATATATCTTGATTTACAAGACCTGCATGGGCCACCACTAAAACTATGTCACGCCCCAGAACCAGAATACTGGAGAGCGGGGGCAGACATAGCCAGCTACGTATATGAAATGGGATCCATCTCGCTATACGGTCACGGCTGTCTAGATACATGAGGGTTTACTACAAGCCAACAGTCTCCTATGGTCATGAACAAGCCTAGTGTCTCAATCACAAGCAAGCAAGTAAAAGTTACAAGATATATGATCATTAAATATACAATAGTAAGGCGTCCCAAATATTACATATTCAGCTGATCATGAAGCTAGTCGTTATAAAATGTCAGGACTAGCAAGAGTTTAGTCATACATGATCAACCCTAGGATCTGTCAATCATGTTACAGCCCGTAGGCAGACAGTAAGTAAATGCAATCGAGCTAAACAGGTGCTCGTCGGCTAAACGCCTCAAAAGAATATTTTTACAATAGAGTAGGAGAGCCAAAAATAACCCACTCGTTGTCCGGGTTACGTCTGGTGTTCACCATCGGGCTAGAAAACAGGTGGATCCTCTGGTGCTGCTCCAATATCTGGCCATACAAAACCAGCTGGGTCAGACTCCAGAAAGAGCAAGTGCCACAAAGGATGCTTCACTTAGGAACTAAAACCAGCATATCACAATAGAATATTAAAGATAATAAATAAAGAACTGATCATAATAACGATAACAACAGTAAACCGAGTACGAGAAAACTATTCAAGTAGCCAAGTCACAACCCTTAAACCAAACAAGGACCGGGGTTGCAGCCCTTCACCTGAATAGAAACCCGTCTCAAATACTATTGGTACAGTAAAAACAATAAACGAAGAGAGGACACAGAACTGCTCCGGAAGCCAGGTTACAACCCTTAAACTAAACAAGGACCGGGGTTGTAACCCTTCGCCTGAACAGAACTGGACCCCTGATCTTTATTGCTAAGGCCAGTATAAATAATCATGGTATTAAGGTAAGATAAAACATGACGAACATGGCATAGGGTTGCAATTAAGAAAATAAACGAAGAGAGGACACAGAACTGCTCCGGGAGCCAGGTTACAACCCTTAAACCAAACAAGGACCGGGGTTGTAACCCTTCGCCTGAACAGAACTGGACCCCTGATCGTTATTGTTAAGACAAGCATCAATAATCATGTCACAATCTTGCACAGGATCATGATAAGACTAAGCTGGAATAAACTACATCCAATCAATCACGGCCAATCAAGAGTACGGCTTGATACCTTTTAACTAACTAGGGTTATCACAGGCCTAGTTACTAGCAAGATGCAATGAGATTATCCCAACAGCCACAAGCCCTGCAGACCATCCAAGTTATCCAGGTCGAATGTCCGTTTATGAAGGGTGCACCACATGACTGTGTGCTGGAAATGTGCCCTACTCGTCGGTAGGCTACAGGTCCACTTAATGCGCCCAGATAACGGGATTGCCTGTAGCCGGGAATCTCTTCATGTCTACTGAATTATTCTAGTTTATTACCCTTAGTTAATTATAGCAGGTATCCCTGACCGTGGTACTCAGGGATCCCATCCTAGACATGATACAAGATAATACTGGTTTATTGTGCAAACGCAATCATCCACGGTGTCCAGGTTAATCATCCTTGTCAGGTCATGTCATGTACAACAGTAATTCGAGATAATCATGTCAGGCATGCTTGTCCTACCATGCCATGTTCAATTATCATTAGCAAATATATATAAAAATAAATTCGTGATTATCAAGTTCATGACAAAAGACGTAAGGATATAAAATAGAAGTAAAATATCTAATAAAATATCAATATTCAGGGCTATAGAAAAGCCATGCGGCTAAGGTATATGATCACATACGGCTGAAGAGAACAGCCCATGCGACTGAACAGGGTCAGGCGCATGCGGCTGAGGGGGAGTGGAGTATATGCGACTGGGTTGAGATGAAGGTCCATGCGGCTAGCTGGGTTTGACCTTATGCGGCAGTGGGAGACTGCGGCTTATGCGGCCAGCGAGTGCTTAAGTTAATGCGGCTCAGGGTAGGCAGAGTCCCATGCTGCATCAGGAAGCAATGCCTATGCGGCTCAGAAGGGGGGGAGTACTCATGCGGCCAAGAGGGGCTGTACATATGCGGCTGGAAAGAGAATGAATGCGTATGCGGTTCGAGAAAACGGGCCCATGCGGCTGGATGGAAGCACTCCTACGGCTGGGTCGAACGAGGTCTTATGCGGCTGGCTATGAACAGAGCTTTATGCGGCTCAGGGTGCTAGAAATCCATGCGGCCAGAAATGGAATCCAGCCTATGCGGCTGAGAGTCCCATGCGGCTAAGTCACTTGCCGTATGAATTGTCATGCGGCCAAGTCAAGCCCGTGCGGCCAGAATTGTCGTATGAAGGCTCATGCGGCTCAGAAGCACTTGCCGCATGAAGTGTCATGCGGTCAAGTCAAGCATTGTTCTTCTTCTCCAAGCTTCCGAAAAGAAGAACACCAAGAATCCTTGCTTCCAAGCTCCAAGAAACTTTCATCCGGAGTCCAAATCTGAACTTCCATAGGTCAAAATGGGGTAGAACGAAATTCTCTACCACATGGAACCATCAAAACTAGGAAATAACAAGCTTAAGTAGATCAAAACCCAAGAATTCCAAAAATAAAGTAAATATAGATCTACAAGAATCTAGCCATGGAAAGTGAAAATGCCAAGTACTAAAGTGCTTTAGAATATAGTAAGGAAGAGAATGAAGTAGTAAAATTAGAGTTCCTCCATGAAGCAAGTTGCACTTGCCTAGACCTCTCTCTCCTCTCTCTGGTAGGTAAGGAAATAAATGAGGAAGAAGAAGATGATAAATGAAGAAAGAGAATAAAGAGGGCTAATAAATATAAATGGTGGTGGTAGGTAGGGGGTTCATCATGGGTTCATCTTGAACCAATAGTAATCCCAAACCAAACCAAGCCAACCGAACCAGCCCAAGGAAATAAACCAAGTCAAGAAGGAAAAAGCTAAGCCAGGAATCAAGCAATACAAAATAAAATACGTATACGTATTCCAAAATACGCAATACGAACCACAGGCATTACAGGAATGGCTTCTTCGGAACCAAGTCCCATATTCAGCGGGTTGCGCCTCGAGGATTGGCTCTATGGCTGAGTTGGAAGAGACCTCCCGTTGCTCTGATTTTTATGCCGCACTTGATTTGGCTTTGGCTTTATTTTCGTGAATGCATTTTTCGTGAATGTTTCCGATGGATTATCTTGACTTGTGTTTTCGAGCTTCGCATTCCTATCAAAATTCCTTGAATTACATAGTGTTCTAATCAGTTGCTTATGCGATTGCAGGTGATCGCGTAGGCGGCGTCAGCGCAGCCAACTGGTCGCTCGCTTGAGGAAATTCTAAGACGAGTGGCTAACCTCCTTCGCCTCGTCCCTCTACTTCAAAACTCAATATATGAAGTAAAATAAATGCTTGTCATAATAGTGTAGAATCAAAAAAATTGTGGCACGATTCTTCACGAAACAGTTGCTAACGAACTGTCGGTATTGAAAACGAAAAACATATTTTTCTTACGCAAAATCCACTTAGCCTATGCAAAATAATGAATAAATCAATTAACGTTTATCGCAACGATACAGCTAAGTAAGCAAATCAACTAAGTTTAAAAGAAAATGGTCATTGGACAACTTGTTGACAAGGTGTAGTTTTCTCGAACGGTTGTCTAGGCAAAGGGACCGATTCGGCCTAGGAGGAACGAGTATTGTTAGCGCCAGCCTTTCACCGGCATAGGTTATACGGGAACTTTCGCATAGGGCTTGCTACCTGCCGTGAAAGGGTCGCCGTCTAACCAAGCTATTGACCGAGATGGCTTGACATTGCCAGTGGCCTCCACACCCTTTTACTACTTAACAAATGCACGTGACACGGGATGAATATGATAGTTGCTTAACGTTATACAATTTTATATGCTTGCCTCAAAACATGTTAACTTGTAAAACGAGCAGGATGGTTAGAAAGATCACAAAAATAGCTAGCTAACATATTTACGAAACTTTTTGAATCAAATGAAGAGCTTAGATTTTAATTAGCCATTCGCCAGTACATGTGATCGTACTGATCCTCGCTCTTTGTAGGTCCCGCGAACCAGAAACGACGCGCTAGCTAGCTCGGCGGCGTTCATGATTTTGAAGCTTCAGCCGTGCGTCAAAGGCTTTTCCTGGGACTCTACTTTTGAAGGCTCTCGACAGTCCAAGAAAGATGACTTAGCGTCCCTCCCATCTAGGTCACTGGAGTACTTTGTTGTATATTGAAGAATGTGTGCAATGTATGGAATGGCTATCTCATCGGCACTCTTTTGTAATCGAGTCATGTTGTAGCCCGTACGGCATGAGTCTTGTACTGGAGTCTGTAAAAGATGTTCATAATCAATAAAAATCAATGTTTTCTTTACTTAATATGTGATTCAATTTGTCTGCGTACCCTCTTAAATCTCGTCTCTCCGATTACCTTATGACTATGCCTTGTGTGATCGCAAATTAGGTTCGCACGGTATCACGCCTGGGGGACGACTATCGATTCGACAGAATCGGGGCGTGACATAATTGTATCAGAGTACGACTTTACGTCCTTGACCTCCAGTGTCGAGTCTAGTCTCAAAATCGTTGACCTCGTGTCGATGAGATGAGTTGTTCCATACGCTGAACCCTGGACATTTCTGAAACTAACGAGAGTTGCCTTTTCTTTTTCTCTGCAGTTGCGGGACCTCGGGCAGAGGATGAGACGAGTGCTTCCAGCGGCTCGAGTGCTTCTAGACCCGAGCATTCTGTCAACCAAACGGGAATGACGCCTACCATAGTTGGACCTTCCGACGACCCGATGCAACGTATGCTGCAAATGCTTAAAATACAGCAACGTCAAAACGAGCTCCATCGTCAGCAAGCGGAGGCTCGTCAGAATCAATTTGAAAATCGATTTGAGGCTCAATTCAAGCTGCAGCAGCAGCAGCTGAATACCCTCCAGCAAATCGTATAATCGATCGTGGACAACAACAACAATTCAACGATGACGCCTGCCGTAACCCAGCCTACGGTTCGATCCAATAAAGCCAAACCAGAGGCGCACGTGCTCTCACTTGCGGCACCGAGAAGTTCCAACTTCGACGTGTCAAAATTCACAAAAAGCTGTCGTACTTCCTTCAACGGCACAGAAGATCCTTCGGTGGCGATCGACTGGTTGGAGGAGCTGGAAGATAAGTTCGAGCTTCTGGATGTCGAGGACTCAAAGAAAGTCGCGTGTGCTCAACTTCTACTTCGAATGAACGCATACGATTTGTGGGCTGTGCAGAAGCGGGCTATTCGACGTGAAGACGAGACGGCGGTGATCTCCTGGGCTACATTCAAAAATACATTCGAGACCGAATATCTTACTGCAGCCGTACGACAGAAAAAGAAAAATAAATTTATGCAGATGAGGCAGGAGAACATGACAGTACGACAGTATACGACTGAATTCAACAAACTTGCCAAATTTGTCGGAGACTATCTACCTACCACTGTAAGTCGAGCTCGACGATTTGAAGTGGGCCTGCATTCTACTATCCGTGCTCACGTTTTGGTGCCTGAATACGAAACTATGGGTGAGGCACTCAATCATGCCCTCCGTCTGGAGTTCGAGTATCCTCCTGCTACTACCCGTGCTGTTCACTTTAATAACAAACGCCATAGTAATACGGAAGGCAACAACGCACACAAGCGTCAAAATCATGGCAACGGAGGCGACAACCAGACGATGGATCGAGTAGTCTGCACTTTCTGCCTCAAAGAGGGGCACTTGGTCAACGAGTGCCGATTGAAGAATGGTACGTGCCTCGGGTGCGGCCGAACTGACCACATCGTACGCAACTGTCCGGAGAAGCCAAACCAGCGCCCCCAACAACACCATCAGAACCGAGGCCAAGCACCGCGGGCTCCACCGACCGTACAATAGAATGGCCAAGACCGTCGCCCCAATGCTCAGGGCCGCGTCTACGCCATGACTCGAGACGAAACATTTGCATCTGATACAGTCGTGACAGGTATACTGTAATTCAATAATAAACCTGCTCGTGTATTGTTTGATTCAGGTGCCACGCATAGTTTTATATCGGCAGACTTTGCCGCCGAGCACAAATTTTTTCTGACACCTCTGGGCCTCGATCTCACTGTTAACGTACCGTCGGGCATGCTACTACTTGCAAATTTAGTCTACGGAGACAGAATCATCTGTATAGGTGGTCAAAAGATCAGTCTTGATACGATAGTTTTAGATATTAAGGACTACGACATCATTCTGGGCATGGATTGGCTCGGTCCTTGCAACACAACCATAGACTGCGCTGAAAAGAGGATCACATTCTGCATACCTGGAGTGCCTGAATTCTGCTACTCGTATGGTGAGGCATAGCCGACCTGCATGATGATCTCCGTAATATCTGCTCGACGGATACTGCATTCCGGGTACGAAGGCTACCTAGCATCCGTTTGAGACATGCGACAGGATGGTACAAACGTGGGTCAGACTGACGTTGTAGCAGAATTCCCCGATGTGTTCCTGGACGAGCTGCCCGGCATGCCGCCCGATCGAGAGATTGAGTTCACTATCGATACATTCCTCGACACCCAACCGATTTCGAAAGCCCCATACAGAATGGCCCCTGTATTGCTTAAAGAACTCAAAGTACAATTGCAAGAGTTGCTCGATAAGGGATTCATTCGACCCAGCGTCTCGCCATGGAGAGCGCCCGTGCTGTTCGTCAAAAATAAGGATGGCTCTTTGTGTCTTTGCGTCGACTACCGCGAGCTGAATAAAGCCACCGTCCGAAACAAATACCCCCTCTCCCGCATAGACGATCTGTTTGATCAGCTTCAAGGAGCTACGGTGTTCTCTAAAATTGATCTGCGCTCGGGTTACCATCAACTCAAGATCAAGCCGAACGATGTGCCAAAGTCTGCCTTTCGTACTCGTTACGGCCATTACGAATTCCTGGTAATGTCGTTCGGCCTAACGAACGCCCTTGCCGCTTTTATGGATTTGATGAATCGGGTGTTCCGACCATTCCTCGACAAGTTCGTAGTAGTCTTCATCGACGACATACTCGTCTACTCGAAGAATAAGCAGCAACACACTGAGCATCTACGGACCGTGCTTCAGACCCTTTAAGAAAATTAGTTGCATGCGAAGCGAAGCAAATATGAATTTTTGCTGAGTAGTGTCGCATTCCTCGGACATATCATTTCAGCTGAAGGCATTGCAGTCGATCCAAAGAAAGTTGAAGCCGTTGTCGATTGGAAGCGGCCAACATCCGTCAGCGAGATTCAAAGTTTTCTTGGCTTAGCGGGATACTATCGACGCTTAGTGAAAGACTTCATGAAGATCGCATCGCCCCTGACTCGCCTCACCCAGAAACGAGTCGCATTTGACTGGTCAGACGACTGCGAAGCTTCATTCCAAGAATTAAAGTAACGGCTCGTCTCGGCCCCGATACTCGCACTTACAGAAGGGACTGAGGGTTTCCAGATATTCAGTGACGCATTCGGTCAGGGCTTGGAGTGTGTGCTGATACAGCGGAACAAGGTGATATCTTTTGCTTTCCGACAACTAAAGCCGTACGAGAAGAACTACCCTACTCATGATCTGGAGTTAGCAACGATTGTGTTTGCATTGAAATGGTGGCGTCACTATCTTTATGGCGTGGCGTGCACGATCTATACCGATCACAAGAGCCTCAAGTATCTATTCACATAGAAGGAACTAAACTTGCGACTGAGACGTTGGCTTAAACTGATCAAGGATTACGACTTGACTATTGACTATACGCCAGAAAAGGAAAATGTTGTGGTGGACGCTCTGAGTCGGAAGTACATAGCCTTGCTATCCATCGACCGCAGACTGCTATACGACATAGAAGAGATGGGCATCAAACTCCGAGTCCAATTCCGGAATGTGCTGTTGGCAAAGTTGCAGTTAGAGCCGAGCTTGCTTGAAAAGATCAAGACCGCTCAGAAGGACGGTCTGTACCTGAAGAAAATGCGAGAGCTAATCTCGACGGGCAGGACAACAGACTTTGCGGAAGACGAAACTGGCATGCTTCGATTGAAGGGTAGGCTATACGTTCCGGACAATTCAGAACTTAGAAAGGATATACTGTCGGAGGCGCACTATGCGAAATATACCTTGCATCCCGATAGCACGAAGATGTACAAGGACCTCCGTATGAACTTATGGCGGTACGGGATGAAAAGAGATGTGGCACTTTTCGTGTCGTAATGTATGGCCTGTCAGCAGGTGAAAGCTGAGCACCAGAGACTGGGCGGGGAGATGCAGAATCTGGCAATTCCGAAATAGAAGTGGCAGCACGTGTGCATAGATTTTATTGTTGGTCTGCTGAAGACGCCGCAGGGAAATGATACCATCTGGGTCATCGTCGATCGACTAACCAAGTCAGCGCACTTTATTGTCATCAAAGTTACTTGGAGCGTTGATCGTCTGGCACAGATTTATTTTGATGAGATAGTACGGCTGCACAGAGTTCCAGTATCCATCGTCTTCGATCGGGATTCGCTGTTCATGACACAATTCTGGAGTAGCGTTCAGTCGGCGCTGGGTACCAAGTTGCAGTTCAGCTTAGCTTACCATCCTCAGACCGATGACCAAACGGAGCACGTCAATCAGATTCTCGAAGACATGCTACGACTCTGCACAATTGGCTTCAAATCAAGCTGGGACAATCATCTACCTCTGTCCGAATTCGCATACAACAATAGCTATCAATCTAGAATTCAAATGGCACCGTATGAAGCCTTGTACGGATGCAAGTGTCGATCACCCATTTGTTGGGACGAAGTCGGAGAGCGGCAGATTCTCGACCTGGAACTGGTGGAACAGACCGTACAGAAAATTCAGCTCATTCGGAAAAGACTAAAGACTGCGTAGAGTCGTCAAAAAAGCTATGCGAATGTTCATCGTCGACCCCTCGAGTTTCAAAAAGGCGATCACGTATTTCTCAAAGTGTCGGCCATGCGGGAAGTTACTCGGTTCGGTGGAAAGGGGAAGTTGAGTCCGAGATTCGTTGGGCCGTTCGAAATACTCGAACGGGTCACCCAGTGGCCTATAAAATTGCCCTACCGCTGGCGCTAGAAGGTGTACATAATGTCTTCCATGTCTCTCAACTACGAAAGTACGTACACGACCCGAGCCACGTGATAGATTTTGGCCAGCTGGAGCTAAAGTCTGACTTATCCTGCGTTAAAGAGCCAGTTCAAATCTTAGAACGCAAGGATAAGCTGCTACAAAATCGAGTGATCCCTCTCGTCCGCGTCCTTTGGAGGAACCATTCGGTCGAAGAGTCGACGTGGGAGCTTGAATCGAAAATGAAGGAGAAATTTCCTTCATTGTTCTCGTAGAGATACGTTCTATCCTTAATGTTTCAAGGATAAAACTTTTTATTAGTTGGTTATGGTGTAGTAACCCGTCCCTACATCGTGCCTCGTTTACGTCCACGGGGTACACGAGAAAGGAACACTGTCTCTATCGATTCGGTCGGGACCGATAGGTCAGAATCGGCCGAGTCGATCGAACGGGAACAGTTGAATTAAGATCCATTCCACGTTATGGAATGGCTTCTTCGGAACCAAGTCCCATATTCAGCGGGTTACGCCTCGAGGATTGGCTCTGCGGCTGAGTCGGGAGAGACCTCCCGTTGTTCTGATTTTCATGTCGCACTTGATTTGGCTTTAGCTTCGCATTCCTATCGAAATTCCTTGAATTACACAGTGTTCTAATCAGTTGCTTATACGATTGCAGGTGATCACGTAGGCGACGTCAGCACAGCCAACCAGTCGCTCGCTTGAAGAAATTCTAAGGTGAGTGGCTGACCTCCTTCACTTCGTCCCTCTACTTCAAAACTCAATATGTGCAGTAAAATGAATGCTTGGCATAATAGTGTAGAATCAAAGAAATTGTGGCATGATTCTTCAGGAAACACTTGCTAACGAACTGTCGGTATTGAAAACAAAAAACGTATTTTTCTTACGCAAAATCCACAGCCTATGCAAAACAATGAATAAATCGATTAACGTTTATCGCAACGATACGGCTAAGTAAGCAAATCAACTATGTTCGAAAGAAAATGGTCATTGGATAACTTGTCGATAAGGTGTAGTTTCCTCGAACGGTTGCCTAGGCCAAGAGACCGATTCAGTCCCGGAGGAACGAGTATAGCTAGCGCCTGTTTTCCATTGATTGTAAAAGTACAGAACAATTATCGGAGGACTGAACTTAGACTCACAATACAAACTTGCTTGTACAAAAAAGCCTAGGGACGAAAACCTAGGTACAGCAATCTAAGTACAGTTGTTTATTTTAGATTCTGGGGGGTGACAATAGAGGCTCAGAAAAGCGACAGCAGCTCTGCCTTACTCCTTGGACGATCGGGTGCAGCCTTGGCTCTGTAGAAGAACTGCTCGGTATTTATGAAGAAATGCTCTTATTTCAAATTCTCTCTGACTCTCTGGATCTGAAGGGGGGTGCTCTCTCTTTTTCTGCTCTGCTTTGCAAGGGAATGGCACCTTGCTATTTATAAGAGTGGGGGCATCATTAGGGTTTGTAATGCTTGCCATTCTCAAAAGTCGGCGGTTAAGGATCAATGAATCTGGGCCGCTCATAATAGATTTGAGAAATTAATGTGATTGCATCAAATCTCTGTAGGCAATTAATGATGATTGCCATAAATCCTCATGATTTGTTACGCCAAGCTCGGATCTCCTGCCACGTGTTCAATTTGATTGATTACAAATGATCTGATTTGATCCCAGTAATTATGAGGATGGCACTAAACCTGGTTGTTAGGATTTGTTTATGAATCTTGCCACGTGTCCCACTATTATTAGGCTGCTAGCTGTAGGGACGCTAGCAAAACCACGAGCCACTTAGAAAATCTGAGCCGCATAAGGATTGCTCCCCACTGAGCCGCATAAGGCTGGCCACGTGTCAAGGCTGCTTGGGAGTGGCCTCTGAACATTTGAACCGCATAGAGATGATCTGAGCCGCATGATCATAGGCGACCGCATGATGGATGGCTTCTCAGTAAGCCGCATGAAGATAGTCCTCGTGAGCCGCATGGGTAGCCTCTGCCTGAGCCGCATGTGGTGGTCTCTGTCTGAGCCACATGCGACTGTCCACGTGTCAAGGCCGTATAAAGGTTTTTGGGGTTTGATGAATTGTGTCAGAGATTTCCTTTGTTTTCCTAGGAGTCTGTTATTATGGCAGAGTCATTATTGCATCTTTATGTCAGAGCTGTCATTGGTCAGAGCTTTCAGCCGTCAAGGCGTTAAATGTAGTAAAGACAAAGGAAAGAGCTTTTGAGGGCCGCGTGGCTCCTCTCTGGGCCGCATGGAACTATTCGAGCCGCATAAACGCTTGAGCCGCATGGATCTTTCTTTATTCTTTTCCATGCTTCTACAAGACCCCCTTTAAAGTTTTTAATTTACAAAATTGAAATACTTTGAATAAGAAGCATGGCTATGTATAAACTCTTCTGGCCGCATATGATGTCCTGGCCGTATGGATGTCCCAGCCGTATAGCCTCCTCAGCCGTATTGGTCAATCAGTCGCATGGACCCTTTGGCCGCAGAGGCTGTCTGGCCGCATGAGCTCCTTACCACGTCATCCTGCCGCGTGTGCAAATCTTTTGCATTAATTGTTGTTGATTTGCCGTCAGTTTTAAGGCCACATTTTGGGGCAGGATCCCAAGAGTTTGACCTTTATTTTAGTCGGCTCGTCTTGAGAACCGAAGGATCGAACGTGGATCGAGGTGCCTCTCTCTTGCCTATAAAATATGAACGTGCTCAGTGGAAGAGACTTCTTTACTCTCTCTTTCGTCTTCGGCCCTAATTTTCTTCATTAGTCTTCCTTCTCCGACCGTCGGTACGATAATGGCCCCCAAGTCTTCCAAGGTTGCTTCTGCTGCTGTAAAGGGCAAGAAAGCGGCCTTCTCATCGGCCACTACGCCTGAAGTGTGCCCCGACGTCCACCCTGCTTTTAAGGGTAAGGATTGGATTAAATGCTTTGAACCATAAAATCCATGGCTCTGTTGCATGATTTATGCACAAGCCTTCATCCTTCGTCTTCATTGAACTGCCCAAGTTTAATCATGATGAAACCACATATGTTGCACGGGCCACATGACCCTCTCGTATTCGAGCCCCATGGGGTATGCCCTGTGTTTGAGCCGCATGAGAAGGACTTGAGCCGCAGGAGTACTTTCTAGATTTGAACCGTATGAAGTCTTATTTGACCGGGACCGTATGTGCTCCTGATGAGCTGGACCACATAAAGCTTCGCTAAGTCGTGCCGCATAACCTCGCATACGTTCAACCAAACCGCATAAGCTCTATCGAAGCAGTGCCACATGAAACCCAACTGAATCGGGCCGCATAAGGCTGCATTGACCCGAGCCGTATAGGCTCCATCGAAGCCGTGCCACATGAAACCCAACTGAATTTGGGCCGCATAAGGCTTCGTTGATCCGAGCCGCATAGGCTCACATGAGCTTCTTTTTAAGAAACTTTCATTTTAACCATCTTTTAATCCTGTTTTTTTTGTCTTCTTTCAGTGAATCTGCCAACCAATCCAACAGGAGAGCTTTTGGTGGGTTCAGCACAGTATGTTGTGGGTGTGTGGCTCGACGGCTTAGTTCGACATGTGTCAGATCAGCTTTCCACCGATGAGCCTTTGGAGAGGTTAGGCGCCATCAATAACCAGCCTTTCCACTTTCTTTGTACTATGATGAACTCGGAGAGACTGGAAGGAGAGTATCTGAAACCAGCCTTTCTCTTCAGGGATGCTATATCCATAAAGAACCCCCGAGTGCTGGACATTTCTGAGAGCTGGGACTTTACTGTGGACGGGGTGGAGATCCATATTCCCAAAATGGAACGTCATTTTCCTCTCTCGTGGTTCAATATGGTACCGTTGAGCAGGCAGATGGTGGGCTCCCTAACTCCAACCCAATCGGGGATATTCGTGGGCAACATCCACTATAATAGAAATATTGGGTCGGCATGTGCGAGCAGGGACTCGGTTAGTCGAAGCGTGATGGGACTGATTCTGGGTACCTTCATAAGCGTATCTGGTCCCAACTTTACTTTTACTCTGGCCGATACCTTCCTGAATCAGCTCGCTCGCAAGGGGTCTTATCCTATTGGCAGGTTCTCGCTGTTGAACTGGATAAACCCCATCCCTATGTGGGTCAACCTGACCTCACGGATCTTGAGGAAATATGAGGCATTCCTTCGGGAGATTGACCTCTATTATGCCATCTGGGGCACCTGTTACGGGTTACCCATTAACAAGCCATTATTTATGGCTCTTTTTGAAATGTATAACCGACGGACGGGAACTTTCTTCGTGCCCGGAGGAGAGTTGGGACTTGCTCTCCATGAAATGTATGTTGTTTCTAAGCTGCCATGGGGGGGCGAGGCCTGTGAAGTATATACCCCGACAAACGAGGAATTCGAGGATCTGGATAGGCGATTCCCGGGTTTTGTTGCCGTGTACCGGGAACTGCTATGCCACCACAGTATTTTCCACCAAGCGGCTATCAAGAAGAACAATAGCTCAGAAGGGAACGCTCCCCATACTACGTCTTGGGTCTCGTATCTTTTCTAATTCATTCCCTCTGGTCGGGTTTCTTTTCGAGGTCCTCAGACCCAGGAGGAGATAAAAAACTTGATGTCGACTGCCAAGAGGTCGAGGTCCACCAGTGATAAATTTGGGAGTCGCATTGACTCCTTCAGCTATTTCTACCACGGTACCCAGCAGATGTCTAAGAAGGCGCTCTTGGCCGGATTCTTAATGGTATGGCTACGGAACTGCGTAGTCTCGGAAGGGGTAGGTTCTATTGAAAGGATCTGCCGCCACTTCATCCTCCCGGCCGTGAAGTTGGTCTTCAGAGTCAGGCCGGCCCTTCTTCCGGCCATGGTGTGTAGCATACACCACGGCCTCCATACTTTTTCGTCTAAAGTCATTGCTCGCGAGACGACACTGGACTTTGAGCGGATAGAGCTACTGTGAAACCCGTAATTTTAAATTAATTAATTTAGTTTTATTTTTATTTATTAATATTAATATTTCTGGAAATTTTAGTGTTTGGTCAAACCATAAAATTTTATTTCTATTGTATAATTAGTTGCTAAATTAATTATTACCATTTTTATGAAAAACCACATTTTAGAAAAAATATTTTTCCTGGAATTTTGAGTTGGACCAGACCCATCCCGAGTCCATTTCGAACCCAAGATTTTTCCGAAATAAATTTTTTTAAGTATTTATATATATATATATATATATATATATATATGAATAGCATTTTCTTAATTGAAAACAAAATAACTATTTCCCTTAAAAATAAATATTATTCATAATTGATAGGATTTCTTGTTTTGGCCTGGCTGTCCCGGACCTGTTTCTGAACTCATATTCGAATCCGAGCCAATCTCGGTTTTCGAAATTATTATTTAAAGTATTATTTTATAATAATATAAGTCTTCATAAAAGAATGAAAAACTTAAAGACTCTTAAAACTTTTTTTTCATTCAGCATAACTTTTCATTTAGCATATTAATTCTCTTTCTCATTTGTCATTAAGAGGAAGAGCTGCTCCTTTTTGTTTTCAACGACCAAATAGTCGAGCCCTTCCTCTTCGAAACTTTCCGAGCTCTCTCGGCTTCCAAACCGCCGGCGACTCCTCGACTTCCGTAACCCCTGGTGCTCACCCTATATAAACCCTCTTCTTTCCATCACTCTTCATTCACCATACCCCAAAAACCCTCTCTCCCAAACTTCCGTGCCCTAGCCTTACCGAGTCGAGCCGAGCCCTTTTTCGCCAGCGATCCCGCCGCCCGCAGCCGCCCCAGGCCGCGCCCCTGTCCGGCGCCACTCTCCCGATGCCGACGCTCGACCGGCGACCAGCCCCGGCCGCCTTCTTCCCCGCGGCCGTGTGCGCCAGCCCGACCCGGGCGGCCCCCTGTTCCCGATCTGCTGTCCAGCGTTTCCGCACGTGGTTTTGGCGTTGTCCGATTTATTGTCCAGTGCTTCCTGTTTCACGATTTACTGTTCGGCTCCCTCGCGGACTACGTTTCCGTTCCCAAGTTATCCCGCGGCTCACCGACCAACGGATTTAGGTAATTTCTGTTAATCAGAGTAGTTCGTCCCTCCTGTGTCGCGTCTGTGATGAATTTGGTCCCCGATTCCGTTCCAGGAATTCGGATTCGGTAGGTTTCGATTTCGGAATTTTTGGAATCATGTTCTGTGATGTTGTTTTCCTTTGATAATATCTAATTTCGGAAATTTCGAACACTTGTTGGACAAGTTCTGAGATTTTGGTATCTTTAGTAGTAATGTTAGAGCTTCTGTTTTCCGAAGTCCATTTCGGAAGAAGTTCTGGCTTGACGTTTTTAGGCTGTGGTTGGTATATTGGTTTTGAGTGAATAGTTCTTCTGTTGGTTTTGGTTCTAAGAGTTTTCGAAATTTCTGAGTTTACTTTCGGTTTTCCGAATTTCGGAAGCGTGCTGTGGATATTATTTTCGGGTTTCGGATATTATTATTATTTTCTGGTAGGAAATTGGGTTTCCCTGGTTTGGGATTATTTGCAGGAAATTATGGCGCACTTTTCCAGTTTTTGGGTTGTCCCGAAAATAGAGGAGATGCTGTCAAAATTTCTATAAAATTTAATTATATAGTTTTAAAATGATTTTCGGAAAATATAAAATATTTGGATTTATTGGGTGACGACCGTATCGGTCAATGGACCCTTAGCGAAATGCAAACGAAACCGGAATTTCCGGACGTTGAGGCATTAGCTAATTTTGTGACGATTGGACCAAGTCTGAGACTCTTAGTAATATTTATTTTAATTTAGTTTATTAATTTTGTTTTAGTAATTAAAGTGCAGGATATTATTTAGAGTTAACTAACCTTTTCTCTTATTTCAATTTATGTAAAAAGGTCTGTAAGGGCATAAGCCCAGCTTTTATTTATTATCTGTGGTTTTGTAATATTGTAAATTTTATTTTGGTTGGTTGAATGACGTAAAACGTAAAATGATAATATAACTACTTTATAAAAATTTAAATATCATTTTCTCACAATAAAATAATTAGGAAATTACAAGTTTATTACAAATTCACGTTTTCTCATTTAAAAGAAAACTATTAATTTTATATATAATACAAAACGCAAAGTTTTTACCAAGTAAATCAATAACTACGAGTTTTTCCAAATACAAAGTTAAAATGGCTTTTCTTCGTAAGATAGTAACTCACCTCGATTAGCGCGCTCTAAGTAGAGTTGTAAATAACCTAAAATTTGACTAGGACAAGTTTTAGAGATTGTAACTAGCACACCTAGATATGGTTTGAATATTGGTGCTAAGTCAGGAATTCTCAATTGTAGGATTTCGAGGACTGTATTAGCATCATCCCGGAGATTTTCCAAATCCAGTCATAATCGAAGGCAAGTACATTTATGTTGATTACAATTATTTAATAATCACTTCACTGCAATTTTAAACCACTGTTCAAACACGAACTCTTTCGGGAGTATTGACTGTACTGTTGGGGACTGGAGGAGTAGAGTAGTAGATATGACCAAATCCAAAATTAGGATAACTGGCTGTATTAGCTTTCCCCTCTTCACATGGGGACAAGCCATACCGTATCGCTAGGATACTACTGTAACCCAATCCGGTCATATTCATTACCTATTCATATCACTGTACTGTATTATTTCAAAACTGTTCATCTTCAAACTGTTTAAAAGTGCATGATTTTATTGTTAAATTAATTGTCAAGATTAGCATAAATTGTACTTTGCTCCCTCCTGACTGGAGACCAACATTTTTAGGTGATTGCATCGTCGAAGATCTGATGCCTGTTCTTGCAGAATCTGGAACCCAAGAACAGTTGAGCTGGATAATAATTTATTAACCAATGTATCAAGTGTAATTGCTGTATTAATGGTTGTTGTATTTCAGAAATTTTAAAGTGAATAAAAGATTTTATAATCGTTAGAATTTTTATCTGCATGAGTTTCACTACTGAATACAGCTTACTGCCGCCGTCTCAACAACGGTGCAGGCTGTGCATGATCCGATTCGACCCAAGTAATTGGGACCGGGTCGTGACATGTTTTTAGTGGTGGCCCATGCAGGTCAGATCTGTAAATTGGTCTAGTCAACTTAGTCTAGACCATTGTGCAGTTCTGTAACTTGACCTAGGGATAGTTGAGACTTTAGGAAAACAGACTTTAGAAACAACTAGAACACTTAGATGATATACACCATGGTACATTATAGGGCCGAAAATTATTTACTTAAATATCTATTTTTTTGTCTACTTATAGATTCGTAGGATACCTTGTTTGTGTTTGTACCTAAACCTTATCTAGATTAGGCTGATTGTACCTTTGAGTGTTCTATGACTTCCGAGATGATTTTTCTACCATAATTTTTAGGTTCTCTTAGGATTCATATTCTTTTTGGAATAAGGTTGAATTTTTTTTTTCAATCTTCTTTTTCTTTATCAAACCTAATTTTAAGTTCTTCATTGGTTGATCAAATCTTACTTCTCTACCTTTATTTGGAATTTTGATTTGTTTGTTATGAAGAGTTTCAATATTCTCTTAGCAACCCTATTAAACTCTTTTCTACTCAATATATATCTACAACCCTTATATAACCTTTGGCCTTGATCTCCTTTCTAATTGACTAACTTTCTCGAAATCAATCCTGAATCAAAATTCTTCTGGGATCATTTAAACCTCAAAGGTCAATTATTACCAGAAGAATTAGTTCAGTTCATGATTCTCCTAAAGGAGTTATTTTAAATTTCAATACTATCTCCTATGTTTTCCCAAAAATCGAGAATATTCTCATCTGTTAATTTCCTCCATTCATCTTAAAACCCTACTCTCTTTATGTAATTTCTTGATCAAATCAAAGCCTAGAAAGCTTCTATAATCATGAAGCAGGAACGGTCAGAATCCTTTCTATTGTTAAAATTTTCTTAAGTCAAGGAGATTTTTTTAGCTGTTCCAAAGCTATTTAATTTCTTGACGTTACTAGACAATTTCAATTTGATTTCCTTGAATCAATGAGACTTACCTTCTCTCAAATTTCCAACTTTCCTTAATTTTTCTTCTCAAAATAAATTTTTGTATTCCCTGAGTGATTTGTCGGAAATATTATCATTGGTTTTTCTTATTTAATCTGAAGCGGTGATGCTTCTATCTTATCTAGTGTTTGACTCAAATCAAGGTTGATCGTTTTCATCTTCGAAATCGGAGAACAGATACTTCTCTTGATTTTTTGTCCGTCTCTTGAATCTCAAACACGAATTTTGATAAATCCCTTAATCTCAGAAGAACAGTCATCTACATTTTCCATCCTATTTAGAACTTTAAAACTCGTTATGATTATTTAAACTCTATCTAGAGGATTCTAAACATGTTTACATTTTATCTTGATATTTAGCAATTATGCCTCGAATCTGATTTTGCCTTATGAAGTAAACCTAGAATATTTTATAGCTTGGTATTTTTTTTAGAGTGCATAATATATAGGATATATATGAGTTAAAATGTACAATGGTGATTAGTATCGAGGAAAGTTTGTGAATAACTTGACATTGAAGATTAAAGGTTGTCCATGTTAGGCATAGAGATGCACTCTGGGAAGGTGCATGGTGAATTAACTATAAAGGATAATCGAAACAAGAAATATTGAGGATGACGAATAGAAGGGTGCCAATATTAAAAAAAAAATTGAGAAGATTGCACCCGATAATATGAACTTGAGTTTTAATAAAGGAAAAGATCTTATTTGAGTAATAATATCATATGCATCTTAGAATTAAATTTTTATATTGACTTTGAAGAGTTAAAACTTTTGATTTTAAAGAGAGCAATTTTTGTAAAGATAGGCCACAAGAAGTTTTTATTAAATATTTTCGAAGATGTAATTGATTGAATATAAAAATCTACCAGTTGAGGGAAGAATATCATGTTGAGTAGAAATTGAAAGATTAGAGTAGATTAACACAAATAAATTTTTGGTGATGTGGTTTCGAGTTTAGTTGTCTCTAGATATGAGATATATATGAAATGTTATGATTTCAATTTTGAAAGTAAATTTTTGCTTTAAGGATCCCATTTAAAAGTTATCAAAGTTTTTGAAGTATGATTTTACAAATTTTCCTCATTTATTTTATGTAGGAATTTGATTTGTGAAATGACAGTTAGTTTTTGTGATATATTCGTTTGTCGAATTATTTAAAAAAAAACAAAAAACTTATGGTATGTTATTTTTTTAACTATTTTATAGATCCTCGTGGCAGGATAATTATATTGAGATGATCATCTTGCGCTTTATTAAAGGAGAGAGAGTAGCCATGATTAAATTTAAATCTTTGAGAAGGTTGTGTTTGAATCTTTTGATATTTGAATTTGGATTTTGAAATTGAGATGGATGAACTTTAGGTTAAAGAGGAAATCAAATATATGGAAGTTCTATAAATTCTTGGAGACAAGCATAATGTGACCAATATGAATTTTGACTTTTGAGGAAATTATTTTTGAAGAGAAAAACTTATTCATCGAATTAACATTAGTAAAAAAAAAAAAAAAAAAAGGGATTAGCAATAAAGATTTTGATTTTATGATTTGATTTTTACTGGAATTAAAATTGATGGGTAAAATTTTAAATTTGATCTTTTCTAAGGTACAAAGTGGAAGCTTTGTAGGATTAAAATTTAAGGATAGAATTTATTTAAATAAAAGAGTTGAAGAATTGATATGGCACATTGACGATTTTGTAAAATCACAAAGTTTTGAGGGATGTAGTATGATTGAATTTGATTTTAAGAAGATTATCATAAATTTAAAGGTTGTATTTGAAGATTAAAATTAAAGTTTGTTTAAATTTAATGTTTAAGGATTGGATTTGATTCAAAAATTTTGAAATTTTGCGGAAAACCAAATTTCAAGGAGTTGAGGATATTGGTGATTTTGAGATTTGGCATAAATAGTTATTATTTATTATTTGAATTAAAAAAAAATGGAGAATAGGATCTGTGGAATTATTGTTCAAATTCAAATTTTGAGGATGAGCTTTGAAATGTTAATCAAGAAATATAAAATTGGTTGGATTTGATACGATATGTGATTGACCTAAAATTTTAGTGATGTGACTCATTAAATTTTAGAATTTACTAGCAGACATTAAAAAGCTTAAATTTCGAGGACGAAATTTTCTAAGGAGGGAAGGTTGTGAAACCCGTAATTTTAAATTAATTAATTTAGTTTTATTTTTATTTATTAATATTAATATTTCTGGAAATTTTAGTGTTTGGTCAAACCATAAAATTTTATTTCTATTGTATAATTAGTTGCTAAATTAATTATTACCATTTTTATGAAAAACCACATTTTAGAAAAAATATTTTTCCTGGAATTTTGAGTTGGACCAGACCCATCCCGAGTCCATTTCGAACCCAAGATTTTTCCGAAATAAATTTTTTTAAGTATTTATATATATATATATATATATATATATATATATATATATGAATAGCATTTTCTTAATTAAAAACAAAATAACTATTTCCCTTAAAAATAAATATTATTCATAATTGATAGGATTTCTTGTTTTGGCCTGGCTGTCCCGGACCTATTTCTGAACTCATGTTCGAATCCGAGCCAATCTCGGTTTTCGAAATTATTATTTAAAGTATTATTTTATAATAATATAAGTCTTCATAAAAGAATGAAAAACTTAAAGACTCTTAAAACTTTTTTTTCATTCAGCATAACTTTTCATTTAGCATATTAATTCTCTTTCTCATTTCTCATTAAGAGGAAGAGCTGCTCCTTTTTGTTTTCAACGACCAAATAGTCGAGCCCTTCCTCATCGAAACTTTCCGAGCTCTCTCGGCTTCCAAACCGCCGGCGACTCCTCGGCTTCCGTAACCCCTGGTGCTCACCCTATATAAACCCTCTTCTCTCCATCACTCTTCATTCACCATACCCCAAAAACCCTCTCTCCCAAACTTCCGTTCCCTAGCCTTACTGAGTCGAGCCGAGCACTTTTTCGCCAGCGATCCCGCCGCCCGCAGCCGCCCCAGGCCGCGCCCCTGTCCGGCGCCACTCTCCCGAGGCCGACGCTCGACCGGCGACCAGCCCCGGCCGCCTTCTTCCCCGCGGTCGTGTGCGCCAGCCCGACCCGGGCGGCCCCCTGTTCCCGATCTGCTGTCCAGCATTTCCGCACGTGGTTTTGGCGTTGTCCAATCTATTGTCCAGTGCTTCCTGTTTCGCGATTTACTGTTCGACTCCCTCGCGGACTACGTTTTCGTTCCCAAGTTATCCCGCGGCTCACCGACCAACGGATTTGGGTAATTTCTGTTAATCAGAGTAGTTCGTCCCTCCTGTGTCGCGTCTGTGATGAATTTGGTCCCCGATTCCGTTCCAGGAATTCGGATTCGGTACGTTTCGATTTCGGAATTTTCGGAATCATGTTCTGTGATGTTGTTTTCCTTTGATAATATCTAATTTCGGAAATTTCGAACACTTGTTGGACAAGTTCTGAGATTTTGGTATCTTTAGTAGTAATGTTAGAGCTTCTGTTTTCCGAAGTCCATTTCGGAAGAAGTTCTGGCTTGACGTTTTTAGGCTGTGGTTGGTATATTGGTTTTGAGTGAATAGTTCTTCTGTTGGTTTTGGTTCTAAGAGTTTTCGAAATTTGTGAGTTTACTTTCGGTTTTCCGAATTTCGGAAGCGTGCTGTGGATATTGTTTTCGGGTTTCGGATATTATTATTATTTTCTGGTAGGAAATTGGGTTTCCCTGGTTTGGGATTATTTGCAGGAAATTATGGCGCACTTTCCCAGTTTTTGGGTTGTCCCGAAAATAGAGGAGATGCTGTCGAAATTTCTATAAAATTTAATTATATAGTTTTAAAATGATTTTCGGAAAATATAAAATATTTGGATTTATTGGGTGACGACCGTATCGGTCAATGGACCCTTAGCGAAATGCAAACGAAACCGGAATTTCCGGACGTTGAGGCATTAGCAAATTTTGTGACGATTGGACCAAGTCTGAGACTCTTAGTAATATTTATTTTAATTTAATTTATTAATTTTGTTTTAGTAATTAAAGTGCAGGATATTATTTAGAGTTAACTAACCTTTTCTCTTATTTCAATTTATATAAAAAGGTCTGTAAGGGCATAAGCCCAGCTTTTATTTATTATCTGTGGTTTTGTAATATTGTAAATTTTATTTTGGTTGGTTGAATGACGTAAAACGTAAAATGATAATATAACTACTTTATAAAAATTTAAATATCATTTTCTCACAATAAAATAATTAGGAAATTATAAGTTTATTACAAATTCACGTTTTCTCATTTAAAAGAAAACTATTAATTTTATATATAATACAAAACGCAAAGTTTTTACCAAGTAAATCAATAACTACGAGTTTTTCCAAATACAAAGTTAAAATGGCTTTTCTTCGTAAGATAGTAACTCACCTCGATTAGCGCGCTCTAAGTAGAGTTGTAAATAACCTAAAATTTGACTAGGACAAGTTTTAGAGATTGTAACTAGCACACCTAGATATGGTTTGAATATTGGTGCTAAGTCAGGAATTCTCAATTGTAGGGTTTCGAGGACTGTATTAGCATCATCCCGGAGATTTTCCAAATCCAGTCATAATCGAAGGCAAGTACATTTATGTTGATTACAATTATTTAATAATCACTTCACTGCAATTTTAAACCACTGTTCAAACACGAACTCTTTCGGGAGTATTGACTGTACTGTTGGGGACTGGGGGAGTAGAGTAGTGGATATGACCAAATCCAAAATTAGGATAACTGACTGTATTAGCTTTCCCCTCTTCACATGGGGACAAGCCATACCGTATCGCTAGGATACTACTGTAACCCAATCCGGTCATATTCATTACCTATTCATATCACTGTACTGTATTATTTCAAAACTGTTTATCTTCAAACTGTTTAAAAGTGCATGATTTTATTGTTAAATTAATTGTCAAGATTAGCATAAATTGTACTTTGCTCCCTCCTGACTGGAGACCAACATTTTTAGGTGATTGCGTCGTCGAAGATCTGATGCCTGTTCTTGCAGAATCTGGAACCCAAGAACAGTAGAGCTGGATAATAATTTATTAACCAATGTATCAAGTGTAATTGCTGTATTAATGGTTGTTGTATTTCAGAAATTTTAAAGTGAATAAAAGATTTTATAATCGTTAGAATTTTTATCTGCATGAGTTTCACTACTGAATACAGCTTACTGCCGCCGTCTCAACAACGGTGCAGGCTGGGCATGATCCGATTCGACCCAAGTAATTGGGACCGGGTCGTGACAGCTACCCTATCATTATCTAATGGGGTGGCTATTGATGCATTATCGGTCGTTGATGAGGCCCGGAACAGAAGATGGCGTCACTGCTGATGACGCCTTCTTTTTCCGATATCGTCGTCAGCCTTGGGAATACGACACCATGCCGGCCTGTCGGAGGGCGATGGCGAGAGTAGACGGGCACGACTTCTTTGTGTCTTTTCCTCAATTTACCGTCAGAGAAGTGAGGGGTATACATGTTGATGGCATTGAACCTCCCCTCCTCTTATCTGAGAAGATGCTTCTTTGGCTGCACAATATTCGTCCAGCGCACCTAGTATATTGTTACTGCAATAACGTATACCTGGAGCCCTATTTCCCCAGCAGGTTCTCTCGCCAGTTTGAGTATAGCCAGCTGTTCTTTGATTGTCCCAGTGCTTGCCTAGGCTTTAAGGGCAGTGTCCTCGATGGTATCAGGGCTTGACATTATTATAATGTAGTTCATACCCGAGCTAGCTTCTCGGTCCCTGATGCTAAGACGTCATGGAAGATTTTGTATATGGCGGCCCTCTATCATGTTGCGGCGAGCAAGCCTCCTGTTAACTTTGACATGAGTACCAGCTTTATTGTTGGTACTGGCTTGGCAGAGAAACCCGAGGGGTCCAAGAAGAGAAAGAAAAAGGCAAATATGGTTCATGTGCCGGACTCGGAGTCCACTACGGCGGGCGAAGAGGATGATGAGCAGGATGCCGACGATTTGTCACATTCCTCGGACGAGGAGGTGGGGGATCAGCCTCCTATTCTGTCGGATGAGGTGGCGGGGCAACCGTCTGCTGTGTCTGGTCCTTCGCGCAAGCGAAGCAGGCGTATGTTCACTGATGATGGCAAAACCTATTCCACGAAGCGGGCTGCGGTAAGACGCCGTAGGCTATGTTTTGAGGATGTTGACGCTGTTTCTGAGGTAATTTGAATTTCGAACACCTTCTCCTTCTTTTTTCTAAACTATGGCCTAATCATTTTCTTTTGCTCTTTGCAGGCGTCAAAGGAGTCGGTTTCTCAGGACCCGACCGCTGAGGTCGATCCAGCCCTGACCACTTTGGTCAATGATATGTGCACCGCTATCATTTCTGCTGGGGTCCTTCCGGAGGCGGCCGAGGAGTCCTGCCTTGCTGAGACCTCGACCTATGGGGATGGAGGCTCTACTGCACCTGTCCCTGAGACAGCTGAATTTCAACGAGATGACACTGACCTGGCTGGCTCCCTTTCAGGGGTGGCTAGGGCAGAAAAATTAGTTGAACTCAACTTGGAAGCCGCAGGTGAGGAGACTACGTCAGCTGCGAGCGAGCTGCGGCCTCCATGCTCCTTTTCTGGTAAGATAAGCCGAATCTTAACTTGTGAGGAGGCCTATCTGCTCTATCATCATATCCTTTGGGTTACGTCGATTGATGGTTGCTTTGGACGTACAGGTCCCGCCCCTTTATTGCCGGTGACGGATATTGTCGGGGTGGACTCTACCGAAGGGGATCTGATGGAAGTACGTGTGCCTCCTTCTTTTCCCACCTATATTGAGGGGCCTCCATCTGGTTCAAGTTCGGGGGCTCAAGTGGTGGCACAGTCGGGGCAAGGAACAATGCTTCCTGCGTCCTCCTCCGTGAATATGGTTTCGGGGGTTGACCTTTCCGCCTTGCCAAGTATCCAAGCTCTTCGGGCGGCGAAAGAGGAGCTAGCCGCTATTCATGCATCTTTTCGTACGAAATTTGTTTCCCTGGTGGCAGGGCTGGCAAGTTTCGATGCTACTCCTTTGACATTGCCAGCCACACTCCCTTTGACGCCATCCTCTATAGAAGTTTTGGATGAAGTATCCCAGGATGTGGTTGACAGCTTTTACCGCCACCTGAAAAGAGGGGTCGAGGCAGCCGTAGAGAAGGGAACTCCCTTTGCTTTGGCCCGTCAGTGCGTCGGTGGTCAAATCGACATCCTTAGAACACTCTCCGGTGGGGCGGGGTTAGCTGCGCTTCTGGAGCCTAAGCTGTTAGAGGCCGATCGTCTTGTGGCCCAATTTTATGTGTTACAACAAGCTGATCTGTCCGCGATAATAGATCAAGAGCGCACTTTCCTCATAACTGCGGTGGAGACGGTGAGGCTTGCTCGGGAGTCGATCAAGCCGACTATACTGAAGGACCGCCATGATCTGTCTCAGTTAAACGATCAATGGAGCCGTAGAAGTGAAGATTGTACGGCTCGGGAAGCGACCGCCTCCCGCGGGGTAATCGACACCAGGGAGCAGCTCCTCAAGCTCCAGAGAAAGTTGGTCTTCCTAGAGTCCGAGCTCGAAGCTGCCCGTACTGAAAAGGGGCTTGCTATCCAGGAGGCTGATAGACTTAGTCGAGCTTCTGCCAATCTGGAACTCGCCCTGAAGAAGATGGAGGATGACTGGCGGGCATATATGTACTTGGATGATGCGGAGCAGTTGTCCCAGGAGGCTGAACGTCGAGCTAGACAGCGACTTGAGCGGGGGACCACCTTGGTGAGAAACCGCCTCCTGGAATTGTGTAATACCGAACTATAGTCGGCCTTTTCTCCTTTTGTTTATGTTCTCCTTTTCTTTTCTTTTTGAGAGGGACGTGGTCCCAAGACATATAATGCTTTTTGGCTTCCAAATAAAAGAGTATGTTTTATTTTACCCTTTATTTGTACTGCTTGTTGTGCTTGTGGTGTTATGTTGGTGTTTGCCCCGCATGGGGGACTTGTTTGTGGACTTGTTACCCTTAGCATACCTTGGTTTTAGGTACCGATAACAAGTTTGATTGGGGATACCTAGAACAATTCTACGGCAAGGTGATCATGGACGTTCCGGGTATCGGGAGAGAGAATGCCATGGAGCAGCTGGGCTCCCGGGGCATGTTGAGAAATGATGGGCCTGTACTAAGAAACTTAGTAAAGGATATTTGTGGGCCTATTATCCTTGGCGTTCCCTAGCTAGGATACGGATAATAGGATGAAAGAGAACCGACATACTTACTCAGAGGTAATGAGGACATGGCAAGCATGAGGGTTTTACCACGGAGTCTTCCTACTCAGAGGTAATGAGGACATGGCAGGAGTGGACTCAACGGAGGATATTTGTAGACCTATTATCCTTGGCGTACTCCGATTGTGGGTACGGATAATAAGTCGAAAGGGAATCAACATACTTATTCAGAGGTAATGAGGGAATGGCAAGCATGAAGGTTTCTTCGACGGAGCCTTCCCACTCAGAGGTAATGAGGACATGGCAGGAGTGGGCTCAATGAAGGGGGTACATAGAGCGACTCAGAGGTAATAAGGACATGGAAGTTCTATGTAAAGGGGTGATTTTTTTTGGCGGAAGTGAAACGACTCAGAGGTAGCATCGACATGGTCGTTTTAGAAATTTGTGGATTTGTTACCCATTTTGTGCACTGGGATTGCAGATAGTGGATCATGAGGGAGGATCTCTTTCAGGAAGCAAGTTCAGAGGTATGGTCATTCATGACTTACTATCTGAAAGAGTGACCAGAATGTGAGTTCAGAAGCACCTGCGGGTACATAACTCGATAATCTGGGAGATTATGAATGTGAGTTCAGCGGTACCAGCGGGTAGATGACTCAATAATCTAGAATTTTGTGGATATGAGTTCAGTGGTATCAACGGGTACATAACTCAATAATCTAGAATTTGGAGGATATGAGTTCATCGGTACGGGAGGGTATATGACTCAATAATCTGGAATTTTTTGGATATGAGTTCAGCGTATCAACGGGTACATGACTCAATAATCTGGGATTTGGGATATGACTTCAGCGGTACCGGCGGGTACATAAATCAGTAATCTGGAAAATATGATATGGGTTCAGCGGTACCGACGGGTACATGACTCGATGATCTGGAAAATGTCGTTTAGACAAAATATTTCTTCAGGAACTTGCCGTTGACGGGCAACATGAGCAAGTCTCTATTTTGTTTGCGAGGCGGTAAGCACCGTTGGAGAATATGGCCTCAATGATAAATGGACCTTCCCATTTTGGCTGGAATTTGCCGGCGGTTTTGTGAGTCATGACCATCGACCTCCGGACTGCCAGAACGAGATTGCCCACTTGGAATGTTCTGATTTTAACCTTCTTGTTGAAGGCTCCGGAGATGCGTGCTTGGTATAGCTCGATCCGTTGTTGAGCCAGGAGGCGCTTTTCATCTAAGGCCTCCAACTCTTGTAGTCGACGACGGTAGTTATCGTCTGTAGTCAATTGGTAAGTGAGAGCGACACGGAGCCAGGGTATTTGAGTCTCCAATGGGAGAACTGCCTCACTTCCGTACACCAGGAAAAACGACGTATTTCCAGTGGCTGTTCGGACTGTAGTACGGTACGTCCATAAGCATTCACCAAGCTTCTCATTCCAGTCGTATTTGTTGGACGATACGAACTTCTTGAGAAGTTTGATGATTGTTTTGTTGAATGCTTCTGCCAACCCATTCGCTACTGGATTGTATGGCGTTGAAGCAATATTCTGGATGCAGTGCTTGTCACAAAACCGATAGAAGGCGTGGCTTACAAACTGCGGACCATTATCGCGGATGATCCTTCGGGGCAGTCCGAAGCGATAGATGACGTTATGCTTGAGGAAGCTGATCACGTTTGAAGTTTTTACTTCTGCAAGCGGGATAGCTTCCGTCCATTTGGAGAAGTATTCCGTGATTGCGTGTATGAAGCGATGTCCTTGGGAAGAAGGTGGAGCAATCGGACCGATGATATCCATTCCCCATGCTTCGAATGGCCAGGACGCCACTGTCGGATGTAGAAATTCAGATGGTTGGTGGATGAAGTTCGCGTGGACTTGGTAGGCTTTGAATTTTCTTGTATAGTCTATCACATCTGCTACCATCGTGGGCCAGTATTAGCCCATTCGGCGAAGATGGTCTTGTAATTTAGGGCCAGGCTGATGGGCCCCGCAGACACCATCATGAGCTTCGCGTACGGCTTCTTTGGCTTTTGCGTTTGACAGACACCGAAGCAATAACCCATCGTAGGCTCGCCGATACAGTATTTTCGTCTCCGTATCGTAGAAGAATCTGATAAAATGCCTTCTGATGGAAGTGGCTTCCTTTGGGTTCTCGGATAGGATGTCGTAGACTACGAAGTCTATGAATGGCTGTCTCCAGTCTGGTACTTCGTCAATCGTCTGAGCAGAATAACTCGCCACAAATTGAACGTTGTTCTTGGGACAGACCAATTCATGGCCTATCACATCAACGATTGATGAGCATAGTTTGGGACTGCTAGGGAAGCGGCAAGGCCAGCTAAGACATCGGCTTCGATATTTTGGAGTCTAGAAACATGTTCGATGAAGAATCACTCAAATGACGAAATAATGTTGATCGCGATTTGGTGATAGGGGATCATGTCTTCATGGCGGACTTCATATGAACCCCGGATTCGATTGACGATTAACTATGAATCGCCGTATGCTTCAAGATATTCTACCCCCAGCTCTCTTGCGAGTTGGAGACCAATGACCAAAGCGCTGTACTCGGCCATATTGTTAGATCAGGGTTCTGAGAGGGAGTAAGTACGATTGATCACCAATTCGGAAGGAGAAACCAGCACCACCCCGACTCCGACGACGATGTTGCCCTTAGGTCCGGTCCTTGAGGCGCCATCGAAGAACATTCACCATATATCATAATGAGAGGTTGCATGCGAGTCGGCGACCTGATCTGGGATTTCTTCATATATTCTGGACGACTCCGAGCCTGGGTGGGCTGCCAAAAAGTCCACTAGGGCTTGACCTTTAACAGCCTTTTGCGGGACGAAGATCATATGGTAGGGGGACAGTAATATTGCCCATGTAGCGAGGCGAGAGCTGAGTGCCCCTGGCTTAGTCATGAGGACCCTGAGAGGGTTGACTCATGAGATCACATGTATGGTTTGTCCTGTGACATAGTGCCGCGTCTTTTGAATGGCGAACACCAGGGCGAGGCATTCCTTCTCCACGGCGGTGTATCGGTGCTCTGGCCCAATCATCATTCGGCTGAGGTAATATATAGCTTGTTCATGGCCTGCATCATTGTTTTGTGCCCGCAGAGCGCCGAAGGAATGCTCCATTGCTCGTACATAGAGCAGGAATGGTTTTCCAGCAACCGGGGCCACCAAGACTGGAGGGTTCGACAAATATTCTTTGATGCTGTCGAAGGCATGCTGACATTCTTCATCCCATACGAATGAGATGCCCTTCTTCATGAGATGGGTGAATGGCTGACAACGTCCGGAGAGGTTAGAAATGAACCTCCTGATGTAAGCTAACCTCCCTTAGAGGCCTCAGAGTTCTCAGAGATTTCTCGGGGGACCCATCTCCATGATTGCCTTTGTCTTCTCTGGATCTACGTGGATTCCCTGGGCAGTAATAAAAAACCTAAGAATTTTCCGCTGGATACGCCCATGAAGGATTTTGTGGGATTCATCTTCAGGTTATGTGCTCGCATCAGGTCGAATACCGTCCTCAGATCCTGCAGATGGTCTCTCTTATAGCGACTCTTGACGGCGATGTCATCAACATAGCACTCCACAGTCTTGCGCAAGTGGTCTCTGAAGATGATACTCATGGCTCTTTGATATGTGGCGCCAGCATTCTTTAAACCGAAAGGCATGACTGTGTAGCAGTATGTGCCAATCGGTGTTCGGAATGATGTATACTTTTCGTCGTCAGGAGACATCTTGATTTGGTTGTACCTCGAGAAGCCATCCATAAATGACATGCGTTCGAAGTCGCATGTGTTGTCGATCATGATGTCTGTGATAGGGAGGGGGAATTCATCTTTGGGACATGCCTCGTTCAGATTGCGAAAGTTGATGCAGATTCGAATCTTTCCATTCTTCTTGAGGACCGGAACTATATTGGCGACCCAGTCTGGATGTTGCTCCTCGCGTATGAAGCTGCTGGATGTCAGTTTGTTGACTTCGGCTTCGATCGTGTCCATGATGCCCGAGCGAAAGCGTAGCTGTTGTTGTTTGAACGGCTTTGCCTCTGGCCGACTATTGAGCTTGTGAAGGGCAACTTCGGGGTTTAGTCCTGACATGTCTTCGTAACTCCAGGCGAACACATAAATATATTTTTTGACAAGTTCCAGCAGCGACTCTTGCTCTTCGCCTGTTAGGCTTCTACTGACGAAGATTGGTTTTAGAGAAGATTCGCTGCCGAGATCCACTTGTATGACCTCATCTTCAGTAGGAGGCTCTCTCTGTTCGAACCGCTTTTCCTATTGTGCATCCAGCTGTTGGGCCCACGGCTCTAACTCGAGGATTTCAGGAATGTCTTTATCTTCTTCGTAAGCGTCGACGAATGCCATGTTGACTGACAGGATTTGTCTAAATACGTCTCCGATGCTGGTGTCTGAATCAGAAGTTGGTGACCCAGTTGAATGTGAATGCCAGTCGCATTCCTTATCTGAACTTTCAGGGGTCGTTGTGGGCGTAACATACCCCAATCCACATCGGGTCTTGCTGTAGTAGTCCCGTGGTTTACCAGTCGGGACTGGTGGCTTTAAAGGTAATCGTCGCCCAGTGCCGTAGTTCAAGCCTGGTGTAGTTTCCAGATCATACCCCTGTTTTTACATGAGGTATTTGGATTGGGGGCTATACAGGTAAAGAGGCAGTCTTCCGGCATCTGATTCGAGATCGACCTTCTCTATAGTGAAGGGCTGTGGGTCGTCCTTCCGGCCGAAGATGAATGGGGTAAGCTGGTTTGCGGTGTAAACATTCGTCACCTGTATGTGTAGGTGAGTGCTTATACCGTGTTCTATAGCATACATTGTACAAAGCTTATTAAGCTCGAGGTAGTTCAAAGATAGCCCTTTATTGATGAAGTAAGGTATCTTTTCTCGCGGGATTACATCATCTGCGGAGGGAACATCAGTGTAGGCAGCCACATACTTGGCTAGTTCTGGTTCTTCTTCGGCTACCCCCTGTATAAATGAAGACTGAGAGGACGACCTGGGCAGCTTGATCGTCAGGGGTTCAGCTGGTGGAGCTGAGCGTGGAGTTGTTGGCAAACTAGCAACCCCTAGTTTGGTACCTGATGCTGGGCGGGGAGTTGTTGGCTCGCTAGAAGCCCCAGACTTTGTATCGGGGTGACGATTCTTCTTGGGAAGACGTATCGTCATTGGCTTGTCAGAGGGATTGAGATTTTCTGCTTGTTGCTGGCCAACTCTCGGTAGCCTGATTGTCAGTGGCTCCGTTGTGGGTCTTGGCACTTGGCCGGACCTTGGCAGCCGGATTATCATTTGCCCTTCTTGTGTCGAGAGGCTGATCGTATCTTTACGCAGAGCGGCCGTAAGAGGTACGGATCTACCAGGTTTGCGAGCTTGAAGGTGGATCGTCAGAGGTTCTTCTGATCCTGAGGCCGTCTCATTTCGAGCCTGTACGTCTTCATCCAGGTGCCTCTTCGACTTCTCGTATAAACAAGAATCCGAGTAGTAGGATTTGACTCCTTTGAAGGGATCGATATCGGCAAATTCTGTCCTCACAAAGCCGTATTTGTCGACATACTTGAAGCATTGGTGTAGCGTGGAAGGCACGATCATATAATCGTGTATCCAAGGGTGTCCCAAGAGGATGTTATAAGAAGTGTCCGCATCTATGACGTAACAGGTGACTTCTGACTGGAGATCGCCAATTTGGCACTTCGGGCGAATCTTCCTAATTGGGTAGCTCCTGCCCGAATTGAAACTGCTGATGGCGGTGCTTGTTGGCGTCAGGCGATGCATAGGAATGCGGAGATGATGTAACAGACCCTTCGGGATGATGCTTATGGAAGAACCAGGATCAATGTGCATCTGGTCCACCTTTACGTCCTCGATGTATCCGGTGTAGTATAACGGACGATCGTACAGATTGGATTTGAGATTTGCAGGCGGGCTCTCTCCTGTGAGGTTGACCTGAGCCAGATAGGCGTCGGCATTTTGGAGTGCATCGCTCAAAGTCGCACGAACATCCTTTGAGAGTCTCAGAAGCTCGTATAACGACAATTTGGCCGGTGTGTTGGCCAATTGTGCCAAGATGTCAAAGTTGTAGGGTCTCTCCAGCCCCTGAGGCGCCTCTTTTCGAAGGGATTTGTCAAAGTGAGTCTCCTTTGGCCTAGGCTTGTCGGTCGTCGGAGGCTGAGAAGGTCCTGGAGTGTCAGCAGTAGCTGGCTGATGATCTTCAGCCGAGTTCTCAGCCACAGGTTGGGATTGTGCCCTAGACCGAGTAATGACGGCCGTGACTTCTTCGACATCTGCCGAGATTGTGCGACAGGATCTGACTTTTCTACTCTTCTTCTTGCGAATGGAAGATGGTATGGACTGAGTCACTTCAGATACCAAGTCTGGATGGACCCACATGACCTCCCCTCGTGATATGGTGAGGGGCACTAGACCAGCAGCCTGATCCTGAGGAGGTGGAAGATTAGCAATCTCCGTTGTCGCCAGAGGGATGGATACCATACCGTCTTGAGTTTCTGTTGGAAGGAAGCTGCCAAATTGTACTGACACCATATTGGCTGCCACGGTTACCTCTTCGAAATCAATGGCCAGAGCGTTCGAACCGATGAGATGTTGGATGTATCGTTTTAGTTGGTAGCAATCGTGTGTAGCATGGTGGACGTAGCGGTGGTTATGGCAGCACTTCGGGCTCTCTAGTTCTACCGGTCGAGGTTTCCGTCTTGGTGGAGGGAGCTGAATTCTGTCTCCTTGTATGAGCATGTCCAAGATGGGCTTGACGTGGCTATCTTCGAAGGAGTAGGTCATTTGCGGCCATTGTTTGTCTGCCAGTTTTGACTCAAGTTTCTGGGCTGTGTCGGCCGCCATAGCCTGTTTGCCCCTGTTTTCTCGATTATTGAGGGGCTACCCCCATTGTCGTTGTTGGTATTAGGATGCTTGCCCTTGTTCTCTCCCTCCGAGATGTGCAATCCCAGTTGGCGAGCCTTCTTCAATCGTTCTTCGGCGCTTGTGGCACTGATGATAAACGTCTTCCAGTCTTTAAATTGACTTTCGCCCATCCAGAGGCTGATTGTTGGGAGCAATCTCTTTTGGCAAATTTCAATCAAGGAGGAATCCGGGTTACCAGACGGCAGCTTCATTACGGTTTGGCAAAACCGCTGAATATAGTTCCTTGTCAGCTCTTTCTCCCCTTGAACAACGTCCATGAGGGTGGACATCGTGATGTCCTGTCCGACTTCGTAGAATCTCTCCAAGAACATATGCTTGAAGCTGGTGAAGGAGTGGATGCAGTTATCCGGCAGGTTGCGATACCAGTCGAAGACGACTCCTTCCAATGCTCCAATGAACAGTCGTGTGAGGATGGCATCGTCATGGGATAGATGGTCGGTGGTGACCTTGAAGTAAGTGATGTATCGACTTGGGAGGTCTTGCCATCATAAGAATTGATATTGAACGGCTTATATCTTGGTGGAAAGGGGACATCCCTCCATGAAGCAGGGTATGGTTGCCGTATTCTGAGGTCTTGAGAGGTTTTTCGAGCGTGAAACATGGCTCGGAGCTCCTGGACCTCTTTTTTTGCTTCCCTGGCCTCATCTACAGCGGTGGGAGCCGTCATTTCAGGAGGATTATTGCTCGGGTTCGGTGCCGCTGAGTTTGAGTCCGCATTGACCGCGGAACCCGCACTTGTTTGGCCAGGTGTCCTTCCTTAGAGAGTTGGAAGGGCCGCTTTGATCTTGTCTACAGACTTGACCAAGGCATGCAGTATGGCCTCCAGAGTGTCGATGCGTTGGCGATCACTGGAACCACCTTGGTTGCTGTCCGTCATGAACACCGTCTTTACATAAGAGGAAATGGAAGGAACGGTGGAGGACGTGCCCTCCGAGTCATACCCCTATACCGAGAAGTCATCGGAATATGTGGGAATGTTCTTCTCTGGTTCGGACTCAGAAGGAATAGTACCCCCAACTTCAGAGCTTACTTCATCTTGAGAGTCGTGGATGTCCTCGGGGACGTCGACATCTGCTGTATCTGACAGGAGAGTTGTTTCCTCGGGCTCGTCTCCTTGGAACATCAGATTATCGTGGATGTTCTGAGGAGTGCTAGCGCCTATTTCAGTAACCTCCAGTGGTGCGGATGATGAATCTCCTACTGTGGTAGATTTCATCTTCGAACGGGTACCTTGGAATACTCCGGTGGTGGACAACCATTTAGACGACAGTTTCTTAGTCACAGTGGTTGAAATCTTCGGGCTGGAAATGTTTATCTTCTTCCCTCTCCCATCGGCGGGGATTTTCTGAGTGGAGTTGCAAGAGACAACGGGAGGCGCTTCGTCCTCTGAGCTTGGTCGTTGCAGCCTTTAGAAAACAGGTTGCCGGTGTTCTCTTGCTATCGCGTTGTTGTAACAGCAGTTGACGATGATTTGGGTGCAGTGATGTCCATGGGAGGACTCTTTGCATATCGGGACCTCTTCTCTTATCTTGCGTTTGCGGAGGATAACCTCACGCAAGTCAGACGGGTCTTGAACGATCATGTTTGCTCCATGGGTTTTGGGAGACTTGTGGGAAGCGCTCTGTCCGTTTACCGCCGGGGGCTGGACTCGAGTGGTTCTGTACAACTTTCCATCAGAGGCCCGTATAACGGTATGTGGAGCGCTCAGATGGTCAGAGGTTGGGACAACCGACTGAGCTCGCCGAGCTCGTGCTGCCCTTGACTTCTTCACTCGAACGCCTGAAGGCGTATAATAGGAAGAGTCAAAATGATGTTGTAGAGAGTCAGACACATTTTCTGGGGCACATAAAAGGTCAGAACCATAGGAGAGGCGATCGAAGACTGAGCCTGAGCTGCGTGGAGCAGGCAGTATGCGGCTGGAGTCAACAGCCTTCATGCGGCTGGCAGTTGTGGTCGCATAGGCTTTCTTCGTGTGGCTGGAAGTCTCGGCCGCATGAGGTTTCTCCATGCGGCTGGAAATTTTGGCCGCATGGATATTCTTCATACGGCTGGAAGTTTCAACCGCATGAGCATCATGCATTGGCTGGCGGTCTTGGCCGCATGAGTGTTCGGCTTCTTTCTGGAGCACATAGAACTACTCTTTGTCCCTGCAAGTCCAGCATCGTAGTATTTTTCTCTGCCGGACTTGGGGACAGCAGAGTCCTCTATGGCTTGACGTGGGGCCGCATGAGAGTTGCCTTCGCCGTATTGGATAGCAGAGAGTACTCCGTCCAGGGCCTGGGGAGGAGCAAATGATTTTGGCCTCCACTCCCTGTGAGCCTTCTTTGTGCGGGTTTGCTTCTGGACCGGGCCAGCGCTTCCGTCGGAGAGCATTTCTTCAAACGCCTGTTGGTCGAAGCGGATGACCATCTTCTGTTGCGTGGAGCCAAGTTTGGCTGCATCCGATTGCGTCACCAACTCCTCAGCCGTGAAAATGTTTGTCCCCAACAGAGTCGCCATCGTGTTTGCCATTGATTGTAAAAGTACAGAACAATTATCGGAGGACTGAACTTAGATTCACAATACGAACTTCCTTGTACAAAGAAAGCCTAGGGACGAAAACCTAGGTACAGCAATCTAATTACAATTGTTTATTTTAGATTCTGGGGGGTGACGATAGAGGCTCGGGAAAGCGACAGCAGCTCTGCCTTACTCTTCAGACGATCGGGTGCAGCCTTGGCTCTGTAGAAGAACTGCTCGACATTGATGAAGAAATGCACTCCTTTCAATTTCTCTCTGACTCTCTGGATCCGAGGGGGGTGTGCTCTCTCTTTTTCTGCACTACTTTGCAAGGGAATGGCACCTTGCTATTTATAAGAGTGGGAGGCATCATTAGGGTATGCAATGCTTATCCATTCTCAAAAGTCGACGGTTAAGGATCAATGAATCTGGGCCGCTCATAATAGATTTGAGCAATTAATGAGATTGCATCAAATCTCTGTGGGCAATTAATGATGATTGCCATAAATCTTCATGATTTGTTATGCCAAGCTCGGATCTCCTGCCACGTGTGCAATTTGATTGATTGTAAATGATCTGATTTGATCCCAGTAATTATGAGGATGGCACTAAACCTGGTTGTTAGGATTTGTTGATGAATCTTGCCACGTGTTCCACTATTATTAGGCTGCTAGCTGTAGGGACGCTGGCAAAACCGCGAGCCACTTAGAAAATCTGAGCCGCATAAGGATTGCTCCCCACTAAGCCGCATAAGGCTGGCCACGTGTCAAGGCTGCTTGGGAGTGGCCTCTGAACATTTAAACCGCATGGAGATGATCTGAGCCGTATGATCGTAGGCGACCGCATGATGGATGGCTTCTCAGTAAGCCGTATGAAGATAGTCCTCGTGAGCCGTATGGGTAGCCTCTGCCTGAGCCGCATGGGGTGGCCTCTGTCTGAGCCGCATGCGACTGTCCACGTGTCAAGGCCGCATAATGGTTTTTGGGGTTTGATGGATTGTGTCAGAGATTTCTTTCGTTTCCCTAGGAGTCTGTCATTATGGCAGAGTCATTATTGCATCTTTATGTCAGAGCTGTCATTGGTCAGAGCTGTCAGCCGTCAAGGCATTAAATACAGTAAAGACAAAGGGAAGAGCTTTTGAGGGCCACGTGGCTCCTCTCTGGGCCGCATGGAACTATTCGAGCCGCATAGATGCTGGAGCCGCATGGATCCCTGAGCCACATGAGCTCTCTGAGTCGCATTGTCACGCCCCGCTCCCGAATAATCGGGTACGGGTCGATACATGCCCGGCCTACACTGTCGTTGACAGCGGTAGTGAGCCGTCTAATCATCAATTGGCAAGAATTATCTCATCACATCATCTAATCTCGGAACCTACAGTAACTATCACAGCATTCCACTATCCAGCAGTTATTACAGCCTTTATATGGATGACCGGGTACAAAGCCGGTAATATAAGAGTAAGGCTAATACTAGGCTTGCTATATCCATACAAAGTAAGAACATCCTATACATCAATCTATCTACATCCCGGGAATATAGTCCCGTCCCTCTGTAGCATCAAGAGTGTGCTCCACTGCTGGGCCATCTATCTGTAATACATAGTCATCTAGAGGATCACCTGTAATCAACAGTCCAGTCAGGATGGAGCAAAGCACAATATACTCAACACAACTCACCATGGAAGATCAATGGAATGGTACAACGTAACAAATAGAACTGAACAGAGAAACAATAGAATATAATATAAATATGCACTAACTAAGTGTGTACATGTGCAATTGGACATTATCAACATGTGGAGACTAATATATAATCAGGCATATAAAATATGCTATCAGTCACGAATAATCAGGCATGTCTAATGACAATGCTATCAGTCACGCAATAATCAGGCATGTCTGACGACAATGCTATCAGTCACGCACGAAATGGACTCAGGCATACAGAGTATGCTATCAGGCAATGTTTGTCCACTATTAGCCCATCCACATGTTTCTAGAACGTCCCCCACCCGACACGAGAACCAATGCAATCAGTCGAGCAAGAATAGTGAAATAAATGACAAGAGACAATGTGAGTGCAATGCATGCAATGATGGTAATACTGAGTACATGTACTTGCCTTGATTCCGGGGTTTTGTCCAAGTCTTCTAGATCACCTAGAAAATAATGAAAATAATTTAGAATTATTCTAAATCCTTATGAATTCCTAACTTGACCACCCCTTAGCTAATGAATCAATCTAACTAGTAGAATCTTTTACTGGTTGGCCTAACTAGCTTTTAACCATACTAAAATATTACCACATAGGTGACTATCTCATAGGCTTACACCAACTATATCACTAAGAAAACCAATGGTCTCTATCCTAACCCAACATTTACTAGACTAATGGTAGGCCCAGCTACAGTTACTAACTCAATGTAACAAGTAATATATATTACTAAATCAATATAAAAATAAATTATATAAAAGCAGTAGTCCAATACTAAAACTTGGCCTATAGTCAATCAACAAACTTACTGTTGGCCCGATCTATGGTACAAATTTAACCCAACTCCATCAATATGTATCTAACAGTTCCTAAGAAATTTCAAACAGAGAGCACCGCTAACACTAGGAACCATCTCCTGCACACTCGTGTCCCATGGATACCATACGTGTACAAACCTGATCTCCTCTCAGTGCAAGACACAAGGACAGTGTCCTCATAATTCGTATCAGTGTCTGATACAATATAGGGCGACACAGATACGAAAATCAACAGCTATACTCGAGCCCAAGAAGTCAGAGAGTGTCAAGAATTGTACCTGTGCTCGGGATAGGTTTGTTCGTGTCAACAGGAGTCGACACAGCAGCTCTGCGTGTCCAATGGTGGCGTCCCCGAGTCCGCGGCTCACCGATTCATCCTTCTGGATATTTCATCGAGCAGGTCATGTACGGAAACAGAGAAAACAATTATGAGTTTGATTTGAATGGATCCAACTCCAAATTTGGAGAAATGCATAGAATCGATTGATCTTACCAAAACAATTCTCGAATTAATCAAAATTAGATCAGATCGGTCGATCGATCACCACAGCCCAATCGAACTAAAACAGGAAATCAAAGATTCACTCAGAAATTCGAATCAAGACTACGACCCACAGTTGGAGCCGACCGTCGTTATCGAAGCTGCGCCTGATCGATGAAGACGACGATGGAAAAGAATGTCGTTGCTGTGCTGCCGATCTCGCCTCGATAATAGTTCTCTCTGCGCTTGCTCGTTACTGCACTGCGATCAGCACCATCGTGTCGCCATGGCTACCAGCTGCGGAGCTCCGAGGAAGAAGAAGAAGAAGAAAGAGGAAGGATCGGTCGGACTTTTGGCAGGGCTTCGCCGTCCAAGAAGTAGTGATAAAGGAGGAAAGGGTTATGGCCAATTTATAGGCGAGGACGTCGGTCAGGCGGTTGGCCGGGCACCTGACCGGCCGTTGGGCGGGCAGTGGTGGTTACGATCCAACGGTGGTGGAGGGCTGGGTTAGTTAGGGATCGACGGTGGAGATGAGAGGGTTAGTTAGGCGGTTAGGAGGAACCTTCCAGAGAAGACTAGAATTCTTGGCCGCCGTCTTCACTGTTCCGTCATCGTCGTCATCGTTCCTTTGCCAGCTGAGCTTATAGCTCTGGAGGGAAACAAATGAAGAGTGAATAGAATTTGAATGAGAATTAGGTTTATAAGTAACGGTTGATAACGGGTTTGGTTATCAGATCCGGTCCATTATGGACCCGCTCACCCGCGCCCCTTTAATCACAGGCCGGGCCGGCTGTTCAAGGGCTGGGTTTGGCCCATTAGAAATTAATGGAAAAAATGGGATTAGGCTATGGTTAAAGGAAATTAACCTTTTTGAAAATAAACTAAAATTAGGAATAATAGAATATTTGAGAAATAGTGTAACTAAAATAGTTAAAGGGTTTAAAATTAGAATATCCAAATCATAATCTAGGAATTAATCGAGAAAAAGAAATATGGAAATATTCATTTATTTATGAACAGTGGAGTTACAAATCTCTCCCCCTTGAAAAATTTCGTCCTCAAAATTTCCAGGGTAGAGTGATCTATCAAGCCTAAAAGAGATAGGGGTATTTCTCCCTCATCTCATCCTCTCTCTCCCAGGTGGACTCCCCAGGAGAGTGATGCCTCCAAGCAACTCTGACTAGCTGAATAGTCTGATGTCGTAGCCTCTTCTCCTTGCGGTCCAGTATCTCGACCGGCTGCTCTGAATAAGTGAGAGTAGGCCCCACTTCTAGCTCTGAGTGGTCAACCACATGACTTGGATCCGCTACATACCTCCGAAGCTGTGAAACATGGAATACATTGTGTACTCCCTCCAGGTTGGATGGTAAGGCCAATCTGTAAGCAACTGCTCCTACTCTACTCAGAATCTCAAACGGTCCAATGAATCTCGGACTCAGCTTCTCGCCTCTACCAAACCTTATAACTCCTCGAGTCGGTGAGATCCGTAGGAACACAAGATCTCCTGCTGCGAACTCCAGGGGTCTTCGACTGTTGTCTGCCCAGTGCTTTTGTCTATCCTGTGCAACCCTCAGATGATCTCGAATCTGTCTGACTTTGTTTGCAGCCTCCATAATCATCTATGGTCCCAATAATGGTCTCTCTCCAACATCATCCCATGATAGTGGTGTGCGACATCTGCGACCATACAATGCCTCAAATGGGGTTATTCTAATGCTGGCATGATGACTATTGTTGTAGACAAACTCTACTAGATGTAGATGGTCCTCCTAAGATCCTCAAAGTCCAGCGCACAAGTCCTCAACATATCCTCCAGTGTCTGCATGGTCCTCTCTGATTTCCCATCCGTCTGAGAATGGTATGCCGTGCTGAACTTGAGGTGTGTACCAAGACTCCTTTGTAGACTCTTCTAGAAATAAAAAGTGAATCTACTATCTCTATCTGAGACAATACTAACCGGAACTCCATGGATCCTCACTATCTGTCTCATATATAGATCTGCCAGCTTCTCTGTAGTCAGCCTCACTCTGAAAGGAATAAAATATGTTGACTTGGTCAATCTGTCCACTATAACCCAAATGGCGTCCTTCCCACTCGGAGAGCGGGGTAATCCCGAGACAAAGTCCATGGTGATATGTTCCCATTTCCACTCAGGAATGGGCAAAGACTGTAATAATCCTCCCGGTCTCTGTCATTCTGCCTTGACTTGCTGACAGACTAGGCATCTGGAAATGAACCTGGCCACTTCTCGTTTCATTCCATACCACCAGACGATCTTTCAAAGGTCTTTGTACATCTTAGTGGATCCTGGATGCATAGAATACTATGACTGATGAGCCTCCTTCATGATTTCCTCTCTCAAGTTTCCTTTGGAAGCACACAACTGAGTACCGTGCCTCAAAGTACCATCTTCTGTAATTGTAAAATCCTCTAGTAGTCCTGCTTGGACCTGCTCCCTGATACATCGAAGTCCCTCATCATGGAACTGGGTCTCCTTAATCTTCTCTATCAATCCAGACTGTACCCGCATGCTCATGAGCTGTCCCTCAATCCCTGGTATAACAATTTCTATCTCCAAGCTCTCCAAGTCCTCAAGGAGATGTCTATCCATAGTCAGCATCATAGATACCGGATATCTGCTGAGTGCATATGCTACGACATTGGCCTTTCCTGGGTGATACTGAAGGTCAATGTCGAAGTCCTTCATCAGTTCAAGCCACCTCCTCTGTCTCATATTCAACTCTTTCTGAGTGAATACGTACTTCAGACTTTTGTGATCTGTGAATATCTCTACTCTCTCTCTATAAAGATAATGCTTCCATAATTTTAGAGCAAAGATGACCGCTGCAAGTTCCAGGTCATGGGTAGGATAGTTTTTCTCATGGGGTCTCAGCTGTCTTGATGCATAAGCTATTACCCACTTGTTCTGTTCCAAGACACAGCCCAAGCCTTTCCCTGAAGCGTCACTGTATATGGTAAAACCTCCTGATCCTGATGGTAGTGCTAAAATCGGAGTTGAAGTCAATCTGTTCTTCAGTTCTTCGAACGCTGCCTGACATGCATCTGTCCAGACAAACTCCTCATCTTTCCTGGTAAGCCTAGTCATGGGTTCTGCTATCTTGGCAAAGTCCTGTACGAACTTCCTGTAGCACCCTGCTAGGCCTAGAAAACTCCTGATCTCTGCAACTGTGTTGGGCGTAGTCCATGCCTTCACTGCTTCTACCTTTTTGGGGTCCACTGCGATGCCCTCTCCTGTCACTACATATCCCAGGAACTCAACCTTGTCTAGGAAAAACTCACATTTTGAAAGTTTTCCATACAATTTCTTCTTCCTCAAAGTCTCCAGCACTATCCTCAAATGTTCCTCGTGCTCTTCCGGAGTCTTTGAATAGATCAGTATATCATCAATGAATACTACCATGAATTTGTCCAAATACTGGTGGAAGACTTTATTCATCAAATTCATAAACACTGCCGGGGCATTTGTGAGACCAAATGGCATGACTAGGAACTCATACTGCCCGTACCGAGTGTTGAATGCTGTCTTAGGAATATCTTGCTCACGAACTTTCATCTGGTAGTACCCGGACCGGAGATCTATCTTAGAGAAGACCTTAGCTCCACTCAGTTGGTCAAACAATTCGTCGATCCGGGGTAAAGGATATATGTTCTTGATGGTAATGTTGTTGAGGGCTCTATAATCGATACACATCCTAACTGTCCCATCCTTCTTGGGCACAAACAGGACTGGTGCTCCCCAAGGTGAAGCACTCGATCGAATGAAGCCCTTCCCTTCCAACTCATCAATCTGTGCCTTCATTTCCTTTGCGTCCTTGGGATTGACCTTGTAACAATGCTGAGAGCATGGCTCTGATCCTGGAATTAAGTCAATCCCGAACTCAATGTCTCTGTCTGGTGGCAGTCCTGGTAGATCTTTGGGAAATACATCTAGAAATTCTGCTATGAGTGGATGTGGTAGTGACTTCTCTTCCATAACTGTCCCAAAGTTGACTCCATCTGGGCTACCTGTAATACTCCTGGCTATCTCAAACGGTGCCTCTCCTGGTGGTCTGAATAGAACTCTCCCCTGATGGCAGTCTATAACTGCATGGTGCTCACTCAACCAATCCATCCCAAGGATTACATCAAATCCTGGAAGTAGCATTACGAGGAGCTGGGTCTTGAATTCTCTCCCTGCTATACTAATAGGGCAATCACAACCATCCCGAACTGGTATTGTACCCCCACCGGTAAGTATTCTACAACTCCTCCTAGAATATGTGGGTATGATATGGTGTCGATGCATAAATTCTAGGGAAATAAAACTGTGGGATGCTCCTGAGTCAAATAATGCAGTGGCGGGGAAAGAATACAAGAATATACTACCTTTGATGACATCTGCCACTGGCTCTGCCTCCTCCGTGGTCATAGCAAAAGCCCTCCCCTGAGTCTGCTGTCCTCCTCCATGCTGATGTTGGACGAACCTCTGCTACTGAGTAGGCAAAGGTGGTCCTCTAGGTGGAAGTCTAGAAGGTCCAGCTGCAGTACCCTTCTGGGGTGGTCCTGCCGGAGTACGAGTGAGAGCGCACTCCCTAGCCTGGTGATCAGCTGCTCCACATATAAGGTATTGCCCCAGCCTTTTCCTACATATCTGCCAGGTATGGCCCACTTTTTGACAAAATCCATAAGGCTGTTGAACTGGTCGCTGCTGCTGCGGGGCCCTCTGAGGAGGCTGGGATGTGAAGGTCTTCGTCTGCTGTGTATTGGGACGCTTGGATGGTCCCGAATGGCTACTACCTCCACTGATGTCACGGTCTCTCTTAGGTCGAAGACTCAGATCAATCTCCAACCTCTGGGCAACAGCGACCATCCCAGCATAAGTAGTCGCTCCGTTAGCCGTGACTAAGTAACAAAGATCGTGGCTCAGACCCTGTTTAAATCGCGTGGCTCTCACAACTGGGTCTCGGGCTCTACCCTTTGTAAACTGACTCAGTCGTCCAAACTCTGCTGCGTACTCATCAACCGAGTGAGTCCCCTACTCAAGAGTCTGAAACTGGCACTCCAAAGCCTCTCTCGCTACAGCCGGGAAAAACTTCTCCTTGAAGATTTCCACAAACTGCTTCCAAGTCAATCCAGGTGCCGCGAGCTGAGGCTCACTCCTAAACCAGGTACGTGCTAGATCATGCATCTGCACGCCGGCTGCCTCCACCTTGAGGTCTTCGGGGAGCCTAGATAGTCTCATCACCTTCTCCATATCCTCTTGTCACTCATCGGCATAGAGTATACCCTCAGTCCCAAGAAAATCTCTAGGTGCTATCCTTTTAAAGTCTAGGATAGAACCTTCTCTCTGGTGGGGAGTGCAGGTAGTAGGGGTATAAGTGGGGGAGGCATGAGTGTGGATGGGAGGTGGAATGAAGGAGATGGGATCGGATTGGGTGAAAGTAGTGGCAGTAGGCTGTACTGGAGTCTGAGTGGGTGGTGGAGGTGGAATATGTGATGGGTGTGAAGTGTATGGCGGGGGTAGAATGTATGATAGAGTCGGTTAGTAGTCGGTGGAGGTGCAGTGGTAGTCTGGGGAAGTGGGGGAGGTGGTGGTAGTAGTGGGCTAACTAATCTCTCAATACCCTCCCGCAAAATAGTGGTTTGCTTCCTCTGAGCGTCCAATAGACTCTGAGTCTGGGCTCTCTGAGCCTCCAACAGCCCATGGACTAGCTCATGCATCTGGGTGCCCCCCATAGAACTAATAGAGTGTCGTGAAGAAGCCCTAGTGACAGGTGGTACATGAATATCGGTGTGCTCGGGGTCTACCATAGGTAGGGTAGATGATCCTCTCCCGGAAGGGGCTATACTCGGAGTTTGGGCCCGCAGTTGATGCTCCTTTCTCCTTTTAGCCATTTTCTGAAATGGAAGGAGAAGAAACATCAGTGACTCGTAGGTGTATAGTGTGAGCAATATAAAGACAGAGATAAAATACAACTATTATAACGGTCCTATGCTGTGATGAGTTCCTAAGGACCTGCATGGGCCACCACAAAAATATGTCCCAGCTCCCGAATAATCGGGTACGGGTCGATACATGCCCGGCCTACACTGTCGTTGACAGCGGTAGTGAGCCGTCTAATCATCAATTGGCAAGAATTATCTCATCACAGCATCTAATCTCGGAATCTACAGTAACTATCACAGCATTCCACTATCCAGTAGTTATTACAGCCTTTACATGAATGACCGGGTACAAAGCCGGTAATGTAAGAGTAAGGCTAATACTAGGCCTGCTATATCCATACAAAGTAAGAACATCCTATACATCAATCTATCTACATCCTGGGAATATAGTCCCGTCCCTCTGTAGCATCAGGAGTGTGCTCCACTGCTGGGCCATCCATCTGTAATGCATAGTCATCTAGAGGATCACCTGTAATCAACAGTCCAGTCAGGATGGAGCAAAGCACAATATACTCAATACAACTCACCATGGAAGATCAATGGAATGGTACAATATAACAAATAGAAATGAACAGAGAAACAATGGAATATAATATAAATTTGCACTAACTAAGTGTGTACATGTGTAATTGGACATTATCAACATGTGGGGACTAATATATAATCAGGCATATAAAATATGCTATCAGTCACGAATAATCAGGCATGTCTAATGACAATGCTATCAGTCACGCAATAATCAGGCATGTCTGACGACAATGCTATCAGTCACGCACGAAATGGACTCAGGCATACAGAGTATGCTATCAGGCAATATTTGTCCAATATTAGCCCATCACATGTTTATAGAACGTCCCCCACCCGACACGAGAACCAATGCAATCAGTCGAGCAAGAATAGTAAAATAAATGACAAGAGATAATGTGATTGCAATGCATGCAATGGTGGTAATACTGAGTACATGTACTTGCCTTGATTCCGAGGTTTTGTCCAAGTCTTCTAGATTACCTAGAAAATAATGAAAATAATTTAGAATTATTCTAAATCCTTATGAATTCCTAACTTGACCACCCATTAGCTAATGAATCAATCTAACTAGTAGAATCTTTTACTGGTTGGCCCAACTAGCTTTTAACCATACTAAAATATTACCACATAGGTGACTATCTCATAGGCTTACACCAACTATATCACTAAGAAAACCAATGGTCTCTATCCTAACCCAACATTTACTAGACTAATGGCCGGCCCAGCTACAGTTACTAACTCAATGTAACAAGTAATATATATTACTAAATCAATGTAAAAATAAATTATATAAAAGCAGTAGTCCAATACTAAAACTTGGCCTATAGTCAATCAATAAACTTACTGTTGGCCCGATCTATGGTACAAATTTAACCCAACTCCATCAATATGTATCTAACAGTTCCTAAGAAATTTCAAATAGAGAGCACCGCTAACACTAGGAACCATCTCCTGCAAACTCGTGTCCCATGGATACCATACGTGTCCAAACCTGATCTCCTCTCAGTGCAAGACACAAGGACAGTATCCTCATAATTCGTATCAGTGTCTGATACAATATAGGGCGACACAGATACGGAAATCAACAGCTATACTCGAGCCCAAGAAGTCAGAGAGTGTCAAGAATTGTACCTGTGCTCGGGATAGGTTTGTTCGTGTCAACAGGAGTCGACACAGCAGCTCTGCATGTCCAATGGTGGCATCCCCGAGTCCGCGGCTCACTGATTCATCCTTCTGGACATTTCGTCGAACAGGTCATGTGCGAAAACAGAGGAAACAATTGTGAGTTTGATTTGAATGGATCTAACTCCAAATTTGGAGAAATGCATAGAATCGATTGATCTTACCAAAACAATTCTCGAATTAATCAAAAACAGATCAGATCGGTCGATCGATCACCATAGCCCAATCGAACTAAAACAGGAAATCAAAGATTCACTCAGAAATTCGAATCAAGACTCAGCCAATTCCTCGTACAAGAGAGTGAGGAGACTCACCAGAGATCCCGACGACCCTCAGCTGGAGCCGACCGTCGTCATCGAAGCTGCGCCTGATCGATGAAGACGACGATGGAAAAGAATGTCGTTGTTGTGCTGCCGATCTCGCCTCGACAACAGTTCTCTCTGCGCTTGCTCGTTACTGCACTGCGATCAGCACCACCGTGTCACCATGGCTACGAGCTGCGGAGCTCCGAAGAAGAAGAAGAAGAAGAAAGAGGAAGGATCGGTCGAACTTTTGGCAGGGCTTTGCCGTCTAAGAAGTAGTGTGAAGGAGGAAAGGCTCATGGCCAATTTATAGGCGAGGACGTCGGCCAGGCGGTTGGCCGGGCACTTGACCGGCCGTTGGGCGGGCAGTGGTGGTTACGATCCAACGGTGGTGGAGGGCTGGGTTAGTTAGGGATCGACGGTGGAGATGAG